>UCOL01000404.1:0-68502 GCA_900474335.1 Ormyrus nitidulus
CACTATAGGGGCTAACATATATAGAGGCGGCAGCAGCACAGCGAGGTTAAGGGAGCAAGCTCCAATAGAATGTTCTGGTCTATTGAGAATTACCAAAATTTTAGCTAATATAGATTCCTCTTCAACCTCAAATGTCATGACAGCTTTGTCTGTTTGAATTTCTGCTACAGCATCACCAGGTTCAATGGAATCGCCTTCCTTTTTAAGCCATTTAACAATTGTTCCTGTTGTCATAGTTGGAGACAAGGATGGCATGGGAATATTTGTTCTAATAAACACAATAAATTTAATGATATTAGAAAACACAGTTTAAAATTATTTTATAAGTAAGAAAATTTAATAATTCACTATAAAATCATACTTAAAAGAAATTTTGTTCAAAAGCTAAAATTTAAACATACTGTCCATCTGGTGGTGGTGCAGAAGGTGCACCTCCTGATGATGCCGCAGGTGCAGATGGTGCTGGTGCTGATGGTGCAGATTTTGCAGAGTCAGCTCCCGCAGGAGCTTCAACAGATTTCCAATCTTCACCTGGTTCTACTGTAAGTGCTATTAATTCTCCTACTTTAACACCTTTCCCTTCTGGGATCTGTAAAAAAAATTTTCTAATTTAAATTATTTCTCTGCAGAGAAAGGCTTTAAAATAAAAAATGTATTATTCCATAACTTACAAGGATTTTTGCCATAACACAATCATCATCTAATTCTAAAGTCATGACAGCCTTGTCTGTTTGAATATCAGCAACAGCATCTCCAGCTGATACTTCTTCACCTTCCTTTTTGATCCATTTGACGATAGTACCAGTTTCCATCGTTGGGGAAAGTGACGGCATGAATAGCTCCTTGCCTTTCACTAATTGAATATAAATTTTGAATTAACACATTTATAAATGTTCTTGAAATGTAAAAATAAAATTGAGGTAACAAAATTAAATTTTGTAATTATTTATTATTAGTCTATTAGTTTACCTATAATAACTTTTTGCAATAACTAATTAAATCCATCATAAAGTAAGATTAATGAATAAATATTTTATTGTAGTTTTATTATTTATTTAAAGTAAACTAAAAAGTAAAAGTAAGTAATATTTTAAAATTATTATTTATTTATTTGTGACTAAAAATATGAAATTGTAGCTTAAATCAAAAGATGAAAATATTATATTACTAAAATGTAAAAATAAATATAATTTGCATGACAACTTTCAATTTCTTGTCAATATTTTGTAAAACATCATTTTCTCTAGTATTTTTAATTACAATAAAATTAGTAAATAAATGTTTCTATTATATTAAATCATTACCCCATTTTGAAATTTAAAATTCAAATGTCAAAAAAAGAACTTGTTGACTTGATTTGACATTTGCCATCTAGCATTTTGCTGGTGTATTGTTGCATAACTGACAAATTAATAATTCCTAAAAAGACCACAAAAGCTACAACAATTCACTATCGACCTTAACAAAAACGCATCAAAAGCTCCTATTCGGACCGTGAAACTCTTAAAACTCTTAGCGCAGAAGACTTTAAAAAACAAATCTATCAACCGACCTAACCTAAAAGGAACATAAAACCATCCTAAAATCACTCAAAAGCATTAAAAAAGCATACCATCGAGTATCCAACTAGTGTGAAAACATAGTCGCTGATATTTAGCAGGCGAAAAGAGGCGCGGCACGCCCTGCTTCGCGTGCTGGATGAAAATTTGAACCCCGCACCTCATCACGTACGCCATTTTTCGACGTCGGCTGTCGCACGCGAAATCGCGGTAGAGGCAATTTTCATATATTTATAGGCACTGTGCGATTTTGATGGCAGCGGACACTAGAGGCGCTACGAAAACTCTTCGGCATAGCAGAAAGAAAGGGTTAGAACTAGCAGAACTTGCAGAGGCACCGATGGGATCGCTGCTGAGGTCTTTAAACGAAGAAGACTTGTAGCAGAAGACAGACTTGGTCATTTAAAACTTGAACATGTGGAACGCTGATCGGCATTTGTGGAACCAAATGGCGTGACCTCTGCACGATTTCTTTGCTTCACGTGGTGTCCCTGTCAAGGTCATTCAGATTCACGTGGCGATCATGTTTTGTTCTGGGGTTTTTGGAACTTCTCATGCTTGATCTACTTTAGGTTTTTAGAAACTAATTTCTTCGTGCGGATAAATAAGGCCAAATAAATTAAAAAACGTTTATAAACTGCAAATTAGAAACTAAAACTATTATTAGTCATATTTATTATAGAAATAATTAAGGGTCCGGTAGACCGAAATCTACGGATAATTTCTTTATCATTTTATTTCTCGCTAATTAGGTCATTTATCGAAAATCGGAAAAAATTAAAGAAGTATTCTAAGTGATATGGAATTACAATTGATTGCTAGAGTCTTAGAAATAAAATATTTAAATAACTGGTTTTATTATAAATAAGTAAAAGATTGTTTTAAAAATTAAATTAAAATAATACATGAAAAATATGAGTCTAAACTTCAAAAGAACAAAGTCATCCTATGTTATAACTGAAGTTATGAAAATTTATAAATTTTAAATTCATAAGTTTCTTATGAATCATACTACTTGAATTGTAGAAAACTTTCTCTTGGTGGATATGCGTGGTATATTTCAATTTTAAAATTCTCTTTGATTAAAATCAATTTGGTTACAATAGCTTTAATAGGAATAGCACTATTAAGGTAATAAGCCTCTACTGAAACGAGTTATTACCATATTAAACTGCGCGTCTTTAAATTTTACGTTTTCAAATTTACAACTTATTTTTAAATACAAATATTATTTTTTAATAAAACTTTTCGTCTTACAAAACCAATTGACAAAAATGTATATATTCCCTTGCTCTTGTTTTTTATTTGCGAATTATGTAGTTTAAAAATGTTTAGCATATTTTAAAACAGTCAATTGAGAGAAATAAATTTATATACATAAATATATCAAATAAAATAATTTATTCAGCAAATTGTACAATATCATTTTTTTAAACGCTTCTTGAAATGTTACTTGAAACATTATAATATGAAAAACTATGCTTTTGCAAAGTTTGTACTTCATAATTTTTCGTGATAATATTGCATTTAGTTGTCAAATGTTCTAAAAGTCTACATTTATTTTTAGTATTAATTATTTTTTTTTATACATTTCAATCAAAACGTAATAGTACATTCAAATTTATGGTCAGTATTATACTATTTCTAAACTTCTGCTATTAAAAATATAGTGAATCTAAAATCACAGAGAGTGTTGACGATTGAACTTCACAATCATCCATGTAGAAAAACCAGAATGGTTGTCTTAACTAATAAATACAATTTGTATATATAAATCGAGAGTAGTAAAATCACTTATATGTACATTGTAATAATAATGACTATAATATATACACGCGACAAGTCTTCTATAATTAAAAAGTTCATTTCTAATTCAAATGATCACTCGAAATTTGGTGTCATTCACTTTTGATTTGCAAATTAAATTACAGCTAATTTACAAATAAATAAAAAAAATAAAGTTCGCAAGAACGTATTGCAAAATCCAAAGATTTATATCAATATTTAAGTTTGCTTCTTAATTTTGAAGAAATTCAAAAATTTTAATAAGCAAATAGTTAAATGGTCCCCAATTTTAGCTATCGATTATCGAATAGGAATAGCCCACGGATGATCAACGTAGCCGTATTGAATTTCCGAAAGATGCTTGTAAAATACTCTATGAATTGGTTCTGGTTGGTCTAAGGTCGGTAGGTACAAATTTTGATCCACGTAAAGAATTTCTGAAATTGGGCTAACTATACAAGCTGTACCAGCACCAAAAAGCTCCAGCAGCTGCAAAGAAAATTTATTTTTAGTTTTATTACGTAAATTAAAAGTTCATATATTTGTCGTTAATAATTTTTGTCTAATGAGAAAGTAAAATTTAAACATTTAGACCATTTTCATAACAATTTATGCAAACTATCAATACAATTTAAAATTTCAGGTAATTATTTACAATGTTTAAGGATATTGTGCAATTTTGATAAAGTGGTCTCATGTTGATTCAGTTATTAATCTTAAATTTACTAAAAATATTCTATTTACTCACTCTATTTTCTGTCAGTAGCTGACAAATTTCTGTCATTGTGATTTTTCTTTCGGATACTCTAAATTGGTTCCATTCTCTGGCGAGACTTAAAATAGAGTTTCTTGTTATACCTGGTAGGATGAGACCATTTAACGGTGGGGTAATCAGTTCTTTTTCTAAAAAAACAAAATATACGTTTTATTTACTTGAATGAATTGACTATAATTTACGACACTAAGATTTTTCACTAAACGATTTTCTTCTAAACTAAAACTAAATTTTGATTTGCTTGAAACTCACCTCCTTCGTCATTAATACAGTAAAGGAACACATTCATTGTACCAGCTTCAGTCAGCTGATGGTCCTCTCCGTAGAGCCAAAGGACCTGCTGCAAACCTTTCTCGGTTGCTTCTTTTTGTACGTGAATCGTAGGTGCGTAATTGCTGCCCATTTTACGGTCTCCGCAACCACCCGGCCAGGCCCTCGTGTAGCGAGGATCGGCAAGCAGCGACACTCCCTGGTCGGTATTCTTGCCCTTGAAATAAGAGCCTACCGGGCTGAGAATCACGTAGAGCATAGCTGACTCCGATGCTGCGACTCCTAGGCACGGCTGTGAATTAGAATTAATTGGATTAGGATTGTGAGTAAAAAATTGTGTGATTTTTAGTCGTTAATTATTTTTGCGTACTTGTAATTAAAATTAAAAAATGAGGTAAACCTTAGTTTTAACATATGCAAAAATTAGTTTAGCGTAATTAAATGACAATTCTCGTATAACTTTCTTTATTTCTATTATGTAACTGTAATCAATAAGAATATTTGAGCTTTGACCTAAATCTATATTTTCCAGTCGTTCAAAACATCGTTAAATGCGAACTTTAATAAAAAGAAATCATTTATAGTTAGAATAATGAATCTGATTTAGATGCATTGGTTCCTTATAATTTGCTCTGTTCCAAAAATCTAATAATACAAAGTATTTTAAAACTGTTTTTTAAATGATGAAATAAAATTGTGAGTTAAAAACACCTAATTAAAAGATTTTTTACAAAAAAATTTGTAACCATGCAATTAATTATCTAATCTTTATTTGTTATGACTCATATTTAAAAAAAAAATATGAAAATCTTGTGAAAGTTAGTTTACATTTTGTTTTATCTATATTTATGCATTGAAGTCTTTAATTTTGTAACTATCAAATGAGTTTATGATACGACCACTGACCGTTGCATCATAATCAACAGCATTAACGACAAAACTAATTAAGAGATTAACGATACGGATAATTTTGTTTTTTTCTGCAAATAGAAATCTTTCTCTCATATAAGAGACTAATAAGTCCCTTCATCTATATCACGTAATCTGGTACAGAAGAGGATGCGGGTTGAATAAGGTTTCGACACATATCCAGCTTATCTTCCCGTATAAATAAAATCTATTCTTGAGCTCACAAATACCGCCTCAGATAAGAAACTTAAGATTGGAATATTTGGAACATAATAAATTAACTTACAGATTAAGCGATGCGTTACAAACTTTCGCACAATTCTTAGAAAATTGATACAAAAAATGAGACTACAGAATTCATAATTGTTTGTTACTAGAAATTCCATCCATGTATAAAGAGCTGTGCGCTTGATAAGTCCCAGCTGAACTATGGCTGCTATGAAAAAGCGAATGATAAATAACGCCTTGCGCTTCTTTGTACTGACAAAAGAATTCGATAATGCACATCGCTATTTTGCACTAACGAATAACAGTGGCAATCAAAGGTTGCAGTTTGTTGCAACAAAGATACATCGTTTATCTCTTCTGACTCTCTTCATTTTGCTTTTCAGCTGTTCATAACATATTTGTGAGCTTTAATATTTTATCTCAAAATCCTTAATTTAATTGAATTAAGACGACAAAAATTAATAATATTGTATTAAAAAAAAAAGAAAACTATTTATTATAAATTTGTTTTGAATTAAATTCAATTGATAAAACTCAACATTTAAAATTGATTTGTACACTAAATACGCTTCAAACGAGAAATCGGAATTCATTTGAAAATTAAATCCATTATATTTTCTCCATTAAAATTAATTTTTGTTTGCGATTAATTTAATTCAAAATTTCTCAACCCGAGATAAACTAAATCGGGGTTGTATTATCTCACTTGCAAATAAAAAACAATGCGTGGGAATTTCTGTTGATTAAGTACTTATCGATCTTTTGTTCATAACGTCACATTAATGGATCTTCACATAACTCGATAAAGAGAGCATCGTGAATCACACATGTTGACTGGGGCTTTGCACCCAGAGCTCCGCCCCTGGTGAAAGAAACATCACGCCACGAATTCTCACATTGCGTTATCAGCATTGAGAAATTAACTGATTATGCTCGATGACGCTTGTTATCGGTAGTATCATAACGAAAATAAAATTTCGAGAGCTCAGTGGCTTATTAATCTATTTACCTTACTCTACTTTTACACTTACATCGATGCCTATTAATGTGGGTCTTATGTATAAACTGGAGGCTTCTGAATGTGGTACCCATTCTTCATCTATACTAATTAGCTTGTTTATGCAATTGATCAGTTCAACTCCATTGAAAGTTGGCAGGCCAGACCTCGCTGCTGAAGTATTCATTCTATCCATATTCATTTCAGGCCTAAATACTCGTATTTTCCCATCTACACCTCGATATGCTTTCATGCCTTCAAATAGCTGAAATAAATGATTACATCATTGACTTAATTGTTTTTATTTATGTTACATAGTTTAGTTTAAATTTTTATTGGATGCAGGAACTCTGATTAAGAATCTTTCTTCAAATCATTCTGGAAAACTTTTGATTTTGCAATTTAATTAACATAATTGAATTTTTTCATGACACATAATCAGTAATGGATAATACAAAAAATGTAATATAATTAAATAAACAAAGGGTGATAAAAGTATAGATAAGAGTAACTTAATAATACTAAAAAAAGTGTCTGATAATCACAAAGCAATTAAAAATATAATTATTGTGACTGACATTGAAAAATTTGACTAATTTTATCAGTAATTTGTGCAAATCAGCACTTGAGAATACAATGTACATTTACCTCTTCTTATTTGAAAAATGGCTTTCTTAAAGATCTTAAAAATGTTACAAATTTAAATTGATTTAAAATAAAAATGTAATATTTCTTAATTGATGAGTAAAATAAATACTTGTATAAAAATATACCTCAACAGCATAGTGGAGAACTTTGGCAGCTGGATGAAGCACCAAATTTTCAAATGGTGTAATTTCTGGCATTTGCCATCCTCCAAGAGCTTCATAATAGAAAATTTTCAACATATGATCTGTGAAATACTTTCCAAAGGTTAACTCACTAACATTGGGTTTAGGTTGCAATTGATGAGCTTCTGCCAATCTGATTGATAGATCTGCATACTATAATCATTGAGATATAAAATTTAATTTAATTAAACATTGATTTCAAATAAAATTTAAATATCTAAGATGAGTTTTAATTTATACCTTGAAAGTTCTTTCTGGTTGTACTTCTGGTACTTCTCTATTCCTAATTTTTAAGGAAGAGCTCCATCGAACATTTGGTTGCACCTGATTGAACAAATTGCCGAGAGATAAAACCTGGAAATAAGATTAAACATAATTTCACTTTCTTTATTCTTTTCTTGGTATGATTGAAAATTATTATAAACACACCTTTCGGTTTTTGTACATAATATTTGTTTAATAATAATCTAATGGTTGATCGAATCAAATGAGTGAAAAATGTTTGATACAATCTGATGTATAAATACCACAGATAATGTAAAACAATATCTTTAACCTTTTCACGTGCCAACCTTTTAATTATATATTTGATTAAACAAAAATTTCCTCAAATAAAAAATCAACTTTGGCACTTTTCTTCGGAAACAATATCAGTTTCATAATAAAAGATTTTATTTATGGAGGAATAAAAGACTGTATTTACAGAGGTGTGTCATGCTTTTTTGGGCATTAAGTTTTATATTTTCATATCAGATACTCCCAAATACAAAACTAGCATACTAAGGTAATCAAATAAAGTTAGTTTTTTATCAAATCTAGATGTTTCTATACGACACATAGCTTTAATTCTTAACTATTCAACCAAATATTCCACTAAACCTCAGCCTTCTTGCATTCAGCGATTTGCACTGGCATTAATCGCGGCTCATTAAAATACCAAATCGTCGGGGCGAATTAAAAATTCAGTTCCACTAAAATAGCATTTCCTGAAATTCTCGTGCGATTGCGTAAGCGGAAAGTCACGTTTAGCTTTTCCCGGCGTCCAGCTGACTCTTCAACTTCCAAAAATTACGTAATTAGCCCACAAGTGCCGTTTCTTTCGCGGCTAAAAGAAACCACGGGAACTGTATCCGTCATTGTTTACATCCCTGCAAGGCTCGCTGCAGCCTGCACGTGTGTTGCAGCTGAGCTGCAGGTGAGGTTAGGTTCCGAGCGCGGGAATGGTTAAAAAAAATTCGAACGCCAACAATGACCTACCTTGCGCCTTAGGTGAACCATTTTTCTCTCTCTCTCCCGTTTCTTTGCCTCCTCTTTGTCGCCTTTTCGTACCTCCGTCAGTCTTCGAGCAGTAATGATGTAACGTCACGCAGACCTACTAGCATTCTACGAAAACTTGCGGCTCTCTTCTATTTTCTCGAACTTTGAAAATTTACAACACACTGATCGAAACGACAGTATCAACCGGAACTCGCGAGAGGAAAATCCTTAAAATCATGCCGCCTCCGGCCGCTGCACTCGTCCAACCGCTCTTTGCCGGATTGGGAATTCGAAAGATTCGCGAAAAGTGAGCGCAAAGTAATATAAAAGGCACTACCGTGAAGAGTGGCGGGCGAGCTTGGTGTGCGTTTTCGCGGCGCGGGCACTTGTGTCAATTTAACGCAGTCGCTCGCGCGGCTCGGATACTTCTCGAATAATGAATTTGAATGAAGGCATCGGCTAATATTTTATTTATCAGGCTCCCGAGGGAGGGGATTCCGATGAGCGGCGCGCGTCACGATTAGGGAAAAAAAGAAGGCGCGTCTCGTTCTCTTTCCCCTTTTCTCTCTCTCTCTCTCTCTCTTTTACCAACGTATCTTCGCGCGCGTGTTTGTCGCGCGGTGGTATTGTATGTAGAATTGGAAGTGGGGCCAAGTACCTTTCGAGGAGGCACGAGCCTTTTTAAACGTGACGTAAGATTGCGATGGCTTATCGGGTTTGGAGCATCGGAGCGAGGGAAAAATTGGAAGAGTGGAAGAGAAAGTCGAGGAAAGTGCGAGGAGAAAGGGTGAGATAAGAAGGAGAGAAGAGAAGAGACGCGATAATCGTGGATTTTTTCTCAATTTATTTTTTTTCTGATGATGTTGCTGGCACAAGTAGACGGGCTCGATGAATTATCATACCATTATTTTACGTAAGTGTATAGGAAATTCGTGCTGGCGAAACTTATTTTGACGAGTGAGTTTTTTCTTTGGGATGCCTCTTGTTTTGATACGCAACGTTCGTTTTTACTTGAATTTCAGAAAATAAGCGACGATGTTTTGGAGTCGATTAATGCACGTCAATGGATAGAACTTTTTAAGATTTCTTAGAAGTTTACAATCCAAACTGCACGAACGGAAGAAAGGGTTCTACATGTAAAAATTGCAAGTTTCATTATGAATGTGTGAAACTTGAATCTTTACGTTGTCAAAAATTAAAATTCGATAGATCACGCGAGGAACACGTTTGTACTAAATACCTTATCCAACTTTATCGCTAAATTTATATGCTGAGTTCATACATCATTATACGAATATTATACAATCATTTATTTGTATTATATTCCAAATATTTGACTTTAGATAAAAAAGTTTTTTTTTATCAAAATGAATGATATGCAGAATTTTAATGTGCAGTATAGTTTATTTCAAGTATTCTACACTTGCAGAGAAACATGAACAGTTAATTATTGGGTAATAACTAAATAAGGTACTTAAAAAAATTGAATGTTAAAAGTGACTTTGGTCACTTAATTTTTATCAATATTTATGTAAGACCTTACCTATATCAACTCTTATGATCTACAACTTTTAATTTTGAGGAAAACACCAATATAATTGTAAGTACGTAGATCCACTATAAATATTTTCATATTATACCGTAGGAAGTAATAATAAATTAACGGAACTCTGTTTTTAAATACCTTTAAATTATAAATTATTGCAGGTCAGAGTTTGATTCGATAAAAAATGTTACTAAAATTTTTTATAAACGTTTATTCGGGAACCATCGCGCCAAAAATCGGGACACTCAATCGATATGTTACGTTTTAATCGCGAAACAAACAAGCACATGGATGAAGAGCCAAACAGTCGAGTTATGTAACTAACATATAACTAACATATGTAACAATTAACTTTTGCTCGGGTTTAACATGAGTTACCTTAAGCATACGATTGGGGGGACTTTATGCATTGTAATTGTATCTAAATTTGTCAAAATATCGAGTATAGTATTTTTCCGTAAATTTGAAAGGTTTTTGAAGAAAATTTTATAAATTTTAACGTGTTTTCGTATGAATTAATACTAATTTAAGAATAAAAATTACTTCAATTGATCGTACCATTTGAGTTAATTTACTTTCTTATTAATTAAATCAGTATTTACATTTTTTGATTACTGTTGCACGCATTCTAGGAAAACAGGTTGAAAACGAGAAAACTTATTTTGGCGTGGTGGTGGTCCCACGAAACTATTCGATCGAAAAATTGAGATTAGATAAGATATTGTACGAAAATAATGTAAGCTTCACTTTACTCGAAAAAGTGTTTTTAAACGAAACAGTTTTTATTAACTTTTTGCAAGCAATCTTTAAAGGAATATGGTTTTTTTCTCAATCTTTATTTTAGAACCTTATTAGCAATTAAAAATAAAAGACAATATTGCCGTTTGAGAGAAAAATATAGGAAAAATAATAATTTTCTCTTTTACTGGGCATCAGCTTCTTTTAAATGATTTTATAATTTTAAAATGAATAGAACTACTTAATTATTCGAAAAATCGCAGGAAAACAGTTAAAAATCGAAAATTAATCGAACGCTGACTGCAGTATTGTCAATTTCATCACATATAAACAAAGGCACTTCGTGTTCAGACTTTCACCGCAGAAATGACATCTTAGCTACTTAGGATTTGTGCCACTGTAATAAATTCTCTTGCAAATTGATAATTGACAATAGAGTCGATAATATGTTTAAAATACGTACACAGTAAACCGAAAGGAATAGTTTAAACGGGTGGTAGTTTTCCGCTTATCGAAAATCTGCCGAGTAATTGAAGAAGATAATGGATTTTTGCACATTCTTCTTGACTGATCCTGTCTACATCTCATTTACGGGTATTTTTAAGAGCAGAAATGCATATACCTCCAAAGTTTTTCCCAAAGTCGTTTCTTTCGAAAAACCGGGGCAGCATCCTCACCTGATCGACGAGCCTCGCGTCGTAAAACCTCAAGTAGTCCGTCGTCAACATACACGCGACATTCGGCGCTTCGAGGAAGGACTGTCCTACGATCAGCGGCACGTCCTGCTCCGCGTCGGGCACTATGGCGACGTTGATCCTCGCCTCGGCCATGTCGACTCTGAGCTTGGCATTGCATCCGACGCGCGTGTCTGCGACGTTCAGCAGGAAGGCGTCCGATCTCCTTAGCGTCACCCGCTCGCTGTTTAGGTCGACGTAGGCCTCGACCACTCGCTCGTTGACCAGTACTTTTCGGTAACAATGCGCCTTTCGGTCTCTTGGCTGGGTTTCTGAGGAAGTGAAGTTAAATGATTCGGTGGCGATCGAGAAATCTCGTTGAATATTGTAGAAATATAATATATGCTTTCGCGAAGGTTCGAAGAAAATTGTTTATCGGTGAAAGCTTGAATTTGAAAATACGCTTTGCAAAGATTTATGGACAATTGACAGAGGAACCAGGAAATATGTGCCAAATTATTTATTTTATTCATGAGAATGCAAAGATTCGGATGCATTTGAAATAAAATATCTCAAAGTGCCAAGTCCCAAACTTTATTGGTAGTTCTAAGCGTTTGTCATTATACCTTTAGGTTACACCGTGTATTGTATTGTTTATATACGTATAGAAAGTAGACTCTACTGTCTCATTCAAAAAATAAACAAACTAAAAGTTCAGTTAAAAGTTCAAGTGAAATAATCGAAAGTTTTACTTTATAATACTTATAATATGTACTTACCATTTCTTTCAGAGGAACAGCTGCAATTATGAGGAATGTTCAAATTAAACGTTATCGACATGATTTCCCCCGTTCTATTAGGAAGAGAGGAAGGAACAGAATCTTCGTCGGTCCTTTTGGCGCGTTCGCTATTGTTTGTAAGCGTCAACCTCAGAGCCCCGAAGTATTTCAAATTCTGCTGTTTTTCGGCTGTATATATATTATTCGACTTGCGTAAAGACGAGTCAATAAAATCTTCTCTTTGAAGCGCGAAAGAAGGAGAAGTGTGTGTCCGATGCTTCGGGGACGAAGGACGAGCTTCAACTGCGAGGAAAATTTTTGAATACCGACTTTTGTTTCCTTTCGGTTACAACGAAATTTTAGGAAATGTTCAGTCACGAAGGCGTTACTATTACACGAAGAACAGCACGGAATTTTCCTCTGCAGGGGGGGGGGGGGGGGGAAATAAATCGTGTTCGGTTTTATAATTTTTTTTAATACACCATCCGTAAAGTACATCTTTTTTCGATTCAGTCTGCGTAAAATAAAAAATTGAATTTTACGCACAGCGCATCAAAAAATAAAAGCGTAAAGTTTTATGCACTTGTTGCATAATATATACTATTTTGTAAATAAGCAATATTCCTTGTTATTTTATAAATATATGGAGCATCTAGACGTTTGAATTAACTGTTAACGTATAAATATAAAATCTAATACCTTACGCTTCAAATTCGATCTTCAAAACGAGGTATTATTTATTTATTTATTATCCAGCGTAAACAGTACATTAATTGCGAAGAAATTATAATTCTTTCAAAACGCTGAAAGTCTCGATAAACGAAGAATCATTTTTATCTAACCTCGTCGACTCTCAATTAAAAGATAGACCGAAACTACGCGTCGCGTAGAACTTCAAATCTGATGCAACTTTTACAACAGCCGAACGAACACCGAATCGACTCGACGGAAGCCCGTTTACAAAGCAAAATTGTGCTCGGCGGGGGGCCGCGGTTCAAAATAATATACTTGCCAACTTTCTTACCTGTCCCGAGTTACGCAGAGAAGCTGATCAAATGCACGTAGAATATGCTTTTGAGGCGGCGGGAAGGGAAGGAGGCGCTTTCGAAGCTGCCCCTTGGAGCGGAAGAACCGGAAATTGTGCAGTATAATTCGTAATAAATTGAAGAATATTAGCGAAGTTTGCTTAAAAAAAGATCAATTTTTAGCTTTTGATTGTGCTGCAGCAATATATTTATTGTACGATAAATGCGCCCTTTTTACTTGAGTCTTCAAATAAATCTTCCTTTGCTTTTCAAAAAGATTCTGCTTTACGCCCACTGCCGGACTCTCAAACAGATATTTTACACTTGATTTGAAACACAAATTTGATTCATAATAATTTTATTATTTAATTAAAGTTACAAAAAAACCTAGCGACTTTTAAAAATATTTATTTTTAGGCAGATTAAATTAAATAATAATGTTATAATTTATTGAAGTATAAAATTCATATAAAACAGATGCTTAGAAATGTAATTTAAGTCTGTAACGTATTTATTTATATAAATGAAGATTAAAGAACTGCTCCTTTACTATATACATTGAAAGTGCATGTTTAATTCATTTTTGACGAAAAAATCTTACACTCGAAACTTACATAGACAAGTATTTATTTTAAGGTATTAGTCATATTATTAAAAAGATTATAAAAAAGAATTGAAGTGCATCGAAAACAAATTGCATAAAAGAAAAGTAAAATCCATTTATACACCGAATGATAATAAATACAGTATCTCGTTTGTGCAATTTTTAGGTAGCGTTGAAAAATCAACATTAACGCTTACAGCTGCAGTTCGCAGTGATAAATTTCTTAAATAAATCTTATGACACAAATTTTATCTTGTCACATTGACTTCATTCATTTTTTGCTTCGATAATAATTAATATACTTACCAAATTAGGTGATAAGCAGTGCTAATTATTGAAGTTAAAAAGTGACTTATTGCTTCATTTCCTAATTTCACTATTTCTTTTTTTAATTTTCTTTATAAATACTATATTTTCTTCAATGTCAAATGCAAGTTCGAAACCGGCAATTTTTATGCATTCGTTGCATGCACAATTAGAGTATTTTTACTTGCAACCCCTTGAATTTTACAAGCTCTTTTCTCCCAGCATTTGCATACCTCTTCGCAATCCAAAGCGAATCGATGTCATTTGAATTTAAAGGTCTAGAACGTGGGTATCGTAGGTGATTTAATATTCAATGCAAGAACCGCATCACCTCGAAATCATTAGAAATTATCGACCGGTGAATCATATCCCCCTCTTAATTATTTCCAACGAAAACTCTTTATCGCGGCAAAAGTCGCGAAAGAAAGCGTCTCGAAATCCGGCGGCTCTCGAGTTTTTGCGGCGACGGGTAAAAAGTTTATTTTCCAGACCTTCTTTCACAATGAAAAGATTGCCGGGGCAAGAAAACGGGATACGAAAGGAGAGTGGAGGAAAACAAGCGGCGGAGTGGTACTAATCATTGCGAAAGTTTCGCGAGGGGAGGCAGTTTATACGCTTATACCACGTGTTGATAAAAATACGCCGAGATAATGAGCGGTTCCTTTATGCACATACATTTGCTTTCGATAAGAAAACAGATGGCGAGGAAGAGAGAAAGAGAGAGAGAGAGAGAGAGAGAAAGAGAGAGAAGAAAAGTGCGCGTGCACGCTTCGATTTTTCGGCAAGATAGTCGTCTCGAGCTAAAAATGAGCAGTTGATTTTTTTAAAATCCCATAAACGTTTGATTTTAATCGCCTCATTTCGTTTATTTTTTACTGTTGCTTTTAGCTTACTCGCATAATAATCAATATTATCTTTACATTTTAGTTTCGTCAATTTTCAGAGAAACAGCGGCAATAAAAAACTATTATTAAGTAAATTGGTATGACGATTGCATCTTTTTTAAGCAAAGCTCTAAAACAACATAATCCTCGACTCTTCGAGTACACAAACAGAAAAGATTGCCGAGCTGCTATTAAGCTCGAAGCCAATTACCGATTTCCAATGGGGCGGAGTTTCTTGTTTGCGTTGCTAATGACGCTAACGCGAGCGATCTGACTTACGTCCGTAATCGACACACTTGCCAGTATACAGTTTGCTGAGGAAACACGCGATTTTCGTCGGCCGACAAATATTTGGTCGATGATAGTCGCCGTCAGGCGAAGATCTGTCGCCTTTTTTTTTTCGAACGGCGGAAGGCGTTGATTCGTGGTCAGTGACATCGACGTTGCGCCGCTGAACCCGCGGCGAGGTCTTCTTGCAGGCCCTAATCGCAGGCTTGCGTGGGAGAGCTATAAATAGTTTTATTTCCTTGCATGCCGGGATATTTTTGGAGGATGGGAGTTGGATGTCAAGGTGCAGGACGCGTAATGGAAAATATGTTTTTAAAATTATCAGGAAAGCACGTTTTCTAGAAATTACGCATTTCGTGCTCATGTATTAATAACATATTTTGAAAAGATTTTGAAATAATAAAATTATGCGGATTTAACGTTTAATCATGAAAATAACACCATGCCTGTTTTTCTTTCTTTGTAAGAAAATTAATTATTCATTTGCACAAGAGACCTGCACATATTTTTGTTTGTGCTTAAAAATAATGTGCAGACTGATTTGAAATGAAAAATAATTTAATTTTGATTGAAAAAAAATTTACGTTGAGTATTGAGCAACTCATTCGAAAATTTCATTAGTGATGGTACAATACAGAAAAGATTAATAAAATTAGTTTTTTTTCCAGTTAAATGAGATTGTAAGAGCGATAATTTAACTGAACGTAATTAAAATTTGGTAATTAATCGAAATAATGAAATAATGAAATTGTTTAAAAAAACATTTAAAGATAAAAAAATAATATTAAGAATGCCATTTTTCTATCCCATAAGAAGAAAAGATGAGTTTTTTTTCTTACAATCAATCGTTTTTTAAAGTAGAATCTTTATTCTTAATACTTATCATTTTCTAAATAATAGATTGGAATGAAAGCTGTCTCGTGAAATTTAAATATTCCATACTTAAAATTCACAAGACTACTTTTACACGGATTCGTACGAACTTTTTGTTGATAATCATCTTTTGATCCCACGTATTTTGCAAAGTCCACAACATTCTTGTTATCAGAAACATTTTCTCCTTAATTAAGTTAAGAAATCAGAAGAAATATACGCATAAGAAACAAAATAAAAATGCCTTGTAATATACGTTGTATATATTTATTTATTTAATAAAAAATTATAAAATAATAATGAAAAAAAAATTCATCAAGATTAAAGTATTTACAATTTTTGTATTGCAACAAAATTAAACATTTAATATTCTCAATTTAAATAAATGCAAAATATTATAAATTTTTCAAATCGTAATAGACTATAAAATTTACCAAAATAAATAAAAAGTATATTTGGTAGCTTATTAAAAGCAATAACTATAACACATTTTACGTATTATTATTAAAATTTCAAGATTCGACACATTGCGTATACTTTTCACATATACATATATATATAGATTTATGAGTGTAAATGTAAGAAGTTTGCATTTAATCATTCGAGCATCATAAATATTTATTCAGATTCAGATCTGATTATCGCCAATGATCCATCAGCCTTCGTCACTAAATGTTATAGATTTTTAAACATATATAAATTGTAAGAGGCTTTACGATATTCTATTTGTTCAATATTTGCTTGAAACATGTTTTCACAGCTATATTATTATTTAAAAGATTCTTATTTAAAAGTGGCCAAAATTTAAAACCGTTTAACGATCGACAAATCCTATCTGTGTTATATCTATTTTCGTTTTATATACATCTTCAATATGATATAAAATCACTCGAATAACCGGGTGCTTATTTATACTTAAGTATACATATTTAAATCTAGTACGAAATGGCGCCCGTAAATAGTACAATATTGTACTTCGAAAAAATCGTGCAAACTTTGATTTTTGATCATTGTTTTTGCAGTGTTTATAAACTTTAGCTCGTACTGTATTATAATACTTTTTAAATTAACGTCATAAATCATTCGTACAATTGTTTAATAAAATTATTATGAAAGCATATTAGGCCATTTTAATTTCTGAAGCTCTTTTTAAAAGAGATTAAATTAATTAAATATGTACTCAAATCAGAAATTAAAAATAAAAATAAAAATTTACAATTCATAAAAATAAATTTTTGAAACAGTAATTGATAGTTTGCAATTGTACAGTCGTGATAAAATATTTGTCAATTCTTATAAATCACGCTGCATAATCTCATTTTTTTCTAATCGTAAAAACGAATATTTGAGTATTTCGAATTTATAAACATTTCATTAATAATTGTCATTTTGGCACAAAAATTAATAATTTTTCGGACGCTGAGAAATATCAGTATTAATATAATAAACGTCACACGGTCTCCGTCAAAGTACTGACGTACTTTAAATTGAGAATATGTTTATCATTTCTAAAATGATTTACGAACATATGGTATCGAGTAATTATCACTTTGCCTTATGTTTCTAAAATGGTGAGAATTATTTCATACAAATTATTAGATTCTTAAATCTAACATAAAGAGTTTTAGTCATTAAATAATGACGGTTTCGCAGCTTAGCTATAAAAAACTAATAAATTGTAAAAATCTGTGATTCGCTCTTCTAATTAATCTAGTATGATGCATTAATATAAATTTAAAATGATTGTAATTCAATCATTTCTTAAAAATATGAAAAAACTGCTTCGAAAATAAATCGAGGCATAGTCTCACTGAATTGATGGTAAGAAATTATGATTATTAAATGGTTAGACGACCTTGAGCATTGATAAATCACAGCATTTGGAAGGATGGTTGCGTATACCGCTTTTCAAACTCCTGTTCATTAATTCCTTCGTACTATTGCGTCGTTAGAATCTTTGCTCCCAAATACAGAAGGAATGTGTGAAACTTTTCTCTAACGATTCTTCTTAGGACGAATTATTTAATAACAAGAGTACCTCGATAAAAAATTTTATCGTTAGGTACCTTCCACGACTAGGTTCAGTACAACTCGCAAATCCAAAGTTTTAACAGTTTATTCTAATGGATTTTCGGTAATAGTAGCGCTCTCTTCGCTGATAGTAGTCAAATATCTATTATTGTCCGGTGAATTTTTTTCTTGCTTTTCGTTATTCATATCTGATTCAAGGCTCTTTTCAAGATTCTGCATATTCTTTTCTATTCTATGCTGATTTTCCATCATTTCCTTTCGTTGATCGACGTTAACAAAGTGTTTTTCGTAACCGCAATATGATTCATCATCTAGTCCAGTCCAATATCGACCAATTGTTGGGGACGTATCCGGTGAGCTATCTGAGAAGTCACCAATAGCTCCAAACATTGGAGATTTTGTTGGATATGAGAGCGCTGGATAAGGAATTGATCCCGAAGAGCCAAAATTCGGTAAAAACATCTTGTGATATTGGTTATAACATGAGCCGTCCTGAAATAAAACGTATTAGAACGTCACTTAAATATTTAATTTTTCAACGATAATGAAATTGAATATTTACCATATTATAGTGGGAAGTAAGAGCAACTTCGGACGGTCTTGATTTCACTCTGCTTGGGTGAAAGACACAAAGAAGTGTCCAAATTGGCAAGAAGTATTTCAGAATTATGGTCACTGACAAAAGAGAACTGTAGTACAATTGTTGGTGATTGTAAATTCCACTACAACCAGTCTCATCTCTACCCACTACAAATGTTAATAGATTTTAGTAATATAATTGTTACTGTTACATTCAAATCTCAATTTGATTATTAAAACTCTTACATAGAATCATCATTCCATCATAAACAAGTGAGACTCCAGCTGAAATTTCATAAACTGCTGTAATAATCCACAAATCTCTAGTCTGTGATGAAGTTGGTGGCAGCATTAAATATGATGCAACGAACTTCTTGTTACTGTGTGTAAGATAAAGAGCAACTAATGCAAATAACTGAACTGATATAAAATCTGCACTTGACAGCATTAGCCAATATGGTCCTATAAAGATAAAATTTATTAGTGTATAATTTAATGTTATATTTATATAACAGATTATTTTGTACTAAGAATGTAAATAATTTTAAGAATTTTCAAATTACTAATCAGCAAATAAGTTTATTTTTTATGTCTAATATAAGCAAAAAAAGATTTCAAAAACTGTTTTAAAAGTTTGTGTTAAGAAATAATTGTTTTTTTAGTATTTTTATTCAATTAAGTACTTACTAAAACATTCAGTCCAAGTTCCACCTATACCACCTACATCGACCATTCCCATTAAGATAATGGTGATACAATAAAGAGCATATAGAGATAGAATCGGATTGATGACATGATGAACAACACCATCTCTATGCCGAGTTCTGGCTGCTATTGACCAATATAAATGGCAAATTAATACAAATTGATAGATCTTAAAAAAGTTTCTGACAAATTTTAGTTGTGGATATCGTACGCCCAATACAAAGCTTGCTCCACTGTAAATCGTAAACAGAATATTTACTTACTAAAAAATATGTTTATTTTTAACTGTAACATGTTTAATTTTAAATTGTATTAAAATTAAAAAATGGTAATATTTAAGACATTGAAAAATTTGTATTATATGTAAAGTACTATATCTATAATATAAAAAGGAGGAAACAAGTTTGCATGTAATTGTTTTAAATTCAAAATTAAAAACTTTCTGAAATATTCAAAGTACTTAATTAACTTTTAATACAATGACAATTGTTAATAATTTAAACTGGTTACAGTTAATAATAAATATTAATAAAAATTACCAGACAATGCATTGCATGGCAGCAAAGTAAAACATGACAAAATGATGCACTAATGGATGGTTATATTTATGATACTTAATAATTTTTAAGATTATAAAAAACAATGTTATCAAACTAATGATAACCAGTATACTAATTCGACCACAGGCCATACTGTCATAGAGATCTAGGCATCCTTTGTTTAATACATCTAATGTATTATTATCAAACTTTCGACTTCGAATCATGTTTATTCTGTTTATTATATACTGACAGTATTAAAATGTTTTAAATTTCTGAAACAAAAAGCATTAAAGATTTATTGCATGCAATAATTTCATACTACTTAAAAAATTTTTAAGATTGTACAATTCTTAAACTAATTTTAATTAAATGATTGTACTGGAGAATAAAAGAAATTAAAAGTCATCAAGTAATATTTCAATTCTAATGGAAAATAATTATTTTTAACACCAATCATGCAATAATCAATAATCAGATTATTCCATTATTATTAGGACTCAGAAAACTTCATAATTGCTATATCATGACTTTTTGTTTTTATGTTTAAATTAAATTTAAAAGTACATATATATTTTTTAAAAATAAATTATTTAACAAGCCAACATCTTATAAACTCACTAAAATTTCATTGTTATTTTAACAGATGTAAAACTTCATGTTAAAAATATAAATACATATTGAATTATTTTCACTTTTTTGCAACATAAACATTACTTTTAAAGATTAGATTAAAAGGTATTTATCATTTTTATTATAATTTAGTATGTCTAAAAATCATGAGCATCCAAACCACTTTCAGTGAACTTTCTCTAAATTTTCATAAAAAAATAAATTTCATCAATAACATTCACCATTTGAAAAAAAATCCCAAGCACATACACTTTTCATTCACATCACTTTCTTCATTGTATCCTCGTGTACTCCTAGCTTGCTGGTACAGAAACAAAATGCTCTGAAAGGTATTCCTATTTCTCAATCCCATTACTTACAGAAAACTGCACCTAGGCATTCACGCAGTCAGTCTCAATCAGCTCTCGGGAGCGCAGCTCGCCTCTCTCAACCAATCAACCATTCTCTTTTCCTCTCCAATTACCACTGAGCCACAGTAGTGACAGCGAGTGTGCATGCGACAAAGGGCGCACCTGCACCGCCCAAGCCCAACGCATCCGCTTCTTCGCACTACAGGAACTACTGCATTAGAGCTCACACATACGCAGGCACACGTACAACGCGCATACGCCAGACAGACTTCCGTGCACGGCGTCGAATCGACAAAGAGCCGCAGTCACAATGCTTCACCGCGAAAGCATTCAAGGAGAGAAGCGAAAGGGCCGATAACCCGCCTACTGTTTACAGCGGCCTCCGCAAATCAATGCACGCCCCGGCGAACGTACCTCAGTATATTAAACTGGACTACAGCCGCCGCAGAGTTGAGCCGGGAGGTCTATCGGCAGCATAGCTTCGACCCGGACGACGTCACAAGTACCCCGCCCTTATGCCTTATCGTACCCTTCGTTTCACGCGGCGCTGGCGGACGACGAAGCTCCTCACCCCAACGAGGCTGGCAGAGCCATGACGCTCCTTTTCTTTTGCTCCTCTCTCTCGTCTGCTCCGAGAGAGCGCGAGCCGCCCGTGGATGCGCGTGTGTGCAGGCGTGTGAGAGCGCGCGGCGGCGCGGGGGGGCATATAGACACCGCGTGACGTACGTCGAATCGGCGCGAACGTTTACGAGAGCGGCCGAGTGTGCTGCGCGACACGGCTTTTTTCGAAAAATGTACGCAAAAAAAACGTGTGCGAGAGGATGCTGCAGGCCGCGACGCGGGTTGCGCGCGCGCGTCGACGTCCGATAGTTGCTGTGGCTCGGGGTTATGTAACGCCAGAATTTTGCGGATTAGCCTTGGCCGAGCTCATCTGGTATTGTTCGAGGAGGTGAGAGGCGCACTGTATGGATGTAGGTTGGTTTTTAGAGCGAGCGAATTGTCGCGCGTAAGCTACTCCGACATTTGGGAGTCTGATTTTCCGCGGAGGTGAAACGAAGAGCGACGCTGAATTTTTTTTATAGGGTGTACGATGAATTTTAATTCAGCGATGGATAATGCATAGTTTTATGCAAATAACCGTTACACGCAGAGGTTAATCGGAAGAACTAAAAGTTGAACTTATTTGAATATCTTGAGGACATTCTCTTTTGAATTTTTATGGCAACGTTCAGAGAAGCCGTTGACTTGCGTAAAGCGACAAACTTATACGGAGAAATCATTTAAAATGCATAATTAAATTAGGATTGTCAATTGTCCGAATAATGTTTTTTTAAAAAGATTTTTTTTAATTTTAAATTTAAATTCGATTAAGAGACTAAGGTATTAACAAAAAAAAAAAGTTTGAACAAGATTTTTGCGCATCGAAGACGCAGCTTCGTTTTGCCCACAGAATATTCTAACATCTTTCCAAGGTAATTTTTCGACTCGCAACAGACAGACAGTAGGCAGTTTTTGAAGTCGCACGAAGTGAAAGCTTTTGCACTGCGACGCGGAGCTATCTTTGTTTTTTTCATAGAAGATAAAACGAGTTTTTGTCGAATTAAGCCATCAGCGTGGCTTTCTACGTGCGTTGTTTGAAAACTGAAATGAAATAATCGCCCGAACATTCAAAGCGCGCACAGGAAAAATACGACGATTATGATAGCTGTATATCTGCCTGGGTGCTTTAAATCACATAATTAGCATTCCTTTCCTTCATTGACGGTGGGGAAAATATTTAATAAGTAAATTTTCACTGATTGGTAAAATCGTTAGTGATAAAAAAATGATATGCTTAAAATAGTGGATTATTTACGACGAGGCTTTTTCCGTTGAGTATTACTTATTCCACCTAGTTAAGTAGCGCATACCTATGCACCTACATATATCAAGCTGTAAAACTGAAAGCTGGTCGTACAGTTAAACTTGTAATGAAAGCAAACTTGTGCGCTTTTCGCGAATTGTGGTTTTAAAAATACCGGGAATAATTGTTTCAATTATTATTTATAAGTAACGCGGTAGCTATACCTGATGTGTACACTACTAAAAATAAATTCGCTTTTAATTTCATGCACGCCATGCATCAGCTTATATTGCGTTTTAATATAAACTTTCGCCTTTTCTCCGAAAAATGTCTGAATTGTTGTGTATATTATGTATCAATATTAAAAGACTTTAAATACAATAAGCTAATAATTTCATTTGCTACTTACTATTGGAATGCAGCAGATTTTAAGAGCGTGCAAAGCTTGCTGAAAAATATTCTTGCAATTCTATTCGGTGCTGAAAGAAAAAGATGTACATCAGTTGTTCGAAGGAAAAATGTAGTTAAATGAAAATTACTCAAATTCCTACTGTTTTTTTGTAACAATATTATAATAATAATTTATCACGGCCATTTGCAAATAAATCATTTTCACGTACATCTAGCATATTTTAGAATTCCAAGCAAATATAATTTTTTAATTTATTTTAATTAAAATAACTTAAATTGATAGACTGTCGAACGTTGCTTTGCCTTTTGACGTAACCGGACTAAAATTCTAAAAAAATTGACACCAAACCTGCTGTACAGACAACTTGTAGTCAGTCGAGTCCGAGAACCGGCGGAAGTTTATACTTTACGAAACGATAGTAGACCGTTTTACATTTTGATGCAGCACGTGTAAGTGTAGCCGTTTTTGATGGACGCCATTCCATTTCATATTTATCTGTACATTAGTCAGATTTAATGCGTTTAACAATTGCTTTGTTTTTTTTTCACAATCTTAATGTCCATTTCGTGCTAGAAATCTTAATAAACTTTTATTACAGATTCTCCTTGGTCTAGATTTCAAAGGACTTTACTGCTCAACGATTTCAACTCTAAAAATCACGTTTCATCGTCGTCACGAGTCGAACAATCGATGATTTTACCACTTTACCGAGCTTAATTACCAGCACAATCGCCAAACAATCAAATCCAAAATACACGCATTAAAACTTTCGATTCTCACGAGCTTCCAAACTCTCCTCGCTCCGTCGCAACTTCCCGCCCGGCGCCCGCGAAGCGCCTCACTCCGCAAAGCAATCCTCGTCGAGACGTTCGTCTAATCAGGTTCCTCCGGCGCGAAGACGACACCGCTCGGCGCGCGCACTCATAACTAAACAGAAAAGCGCATCCGGCCTGCCGGCGGCGGCCGCGCCGTGCGTATTATACACGTCGAGGTACGTGACGCAAGTCTCTCTCGGCCGGCGGTGCGCGACTGAAAAATTAATGAGCCCGGCGGCGGCGGCCGTTCATAACACGAGTCTAAATCGTCGAGCGAGTTCGATCGCGACTCTCCGCTTTTAGCTCGGTTAGTTAGCGCGGCTCCGTCGATTCCCGGGGGCGCAATCGACGTGGTTGCGTAATAAGGCTGGTAGCCGGGTGGTTGGATTTCGGCCGGTTTGCATAAGTTATTGGACGATGAGTTTTCCAGGTCTGAGAGAGAGAGTCGATTCTGGGTGCTGCGCTGCGAGGCCGGAGGACCTTAAATGCGGGGAGATCCGTCGAGTAGATTTTGGACTGTTGTTTTAAATAATTTTGGGATTAAAAGTTCACGCTTATCGGCGCAGATAGGCGGCGATTCGTCGCGCTAATTCGCGACTTTTCTTCTCGTTAATTGGAGAGGTCAAGGAATCTTGTGCTCGCTCGATTGAGTTTTTTATACGTTAATTCAATTACTACTGGCTTGTCGATAAATTTTTTACATACTTTATACTCCCGACTGTAACTTCGAATGACAGTTTTTAATAAAGCCTCTTATATTTTATTAGTTTAACGATCAATTTGTCCGCTTAATTAATTAGTACATCGATCGGTGAAGGTAATTAACTTCTTATCAGGGATATTTAACATAAATAATTTTATTGACTTCGATTTACATGAAAAATTAATTGCATTACGGTATTACAAGCTTTTTTCTCGATAAATGCGTGTAATTGATCCTACCGAATGAATATATTTACTTTAATACGATACGCGGGTCTGTACAGCGTGAAATAATCGTTTGCGTAACTAATAATATCAAGTTTTAGAGACTTTTTTTTGCATGACGAGTCGTAAAATTACTAACTATTATGTACTCACTTATCTTCGAGCGTACATTAAAGATGCGAAATCATGTATGCCGAAGATTTGCGACAAGTAACGACTGTTGATCTTTGACCCGTTTCTTCTTACATTCTGCGCATTCAAACAATTCGTGTGTTCTTTTAAAATAAATATTTACTTGCTTAAATTATTGAACATCGCAAATATCGAAAATTCCGCGTACAAACACAATGGTGATCGAAGTATAATAGAATATCGGTTCCGACAAACTAAGTTATATCGGTACCGTCAACATCAAAGATGCACGGAGTGGCTACAGGGTACAAAGAACGACTGACAAAGCAATTTTTTTTTGTACATCGTACGAATTTATTTAATAATGAGACTTAATTTAAGGATTCCTTAATAATTACTACAAAATAGTATCCTATATAAAATAATCACGCTTCAGTTTCTCCAGCCTAAAATACAATAGCATTGCACGTAAGCTAATTAGACGTCAATATCAACAATCGCTTTTTCGCTCGTAGAAAATTATACGTTATTTTCCCGGCGCGGGTCTCACTTTTTATTTTCCTTACTTTTTTCCACCCGTTACAAATCGATATAACAATTTTCAAAAAAACGAACAACGTCGAAAAGAGCCTTACTCAAAAAATCTTTGCAGACGGCAAGGGGAATTTCTTCCGTCGCGACGGAATTTACTCTCGATTCGGCTAACGAACGAATGGAGTTTTTTTTTTTCTTCGAACGTCGAATGTCGCGAACGAGCTCTTATTGGCATTCAGGACGGTCGACGTTTTGCGGCCAGTCGCAGATGAACTTGTCAGGGTTGTAGACGAGTCCGTCGCGACACTGGAACTTCAATGGCTTTCCGTATACGCATCGGTAATACTGTAACAGTAAATGGGGACATTTTTTTTTTAGTTAGCTTTGCGTCAAGAGCCTCGATATTTTTTATTTTTTTTTCGCTGGGTAAAGAGGCGATTAGGTTTGATTTATGCTTGTTTGAAAAGGGGAAAATTAGTTTTTCGAGATTGAACTGTTTTGATTCGACTAAAGTTCGAGTAAAATATAATACTGGCAATACAGACTAATCTCTCAAATAATAATTCCATTTGCACGTTAAAATATTACAAGAAAATTGTAAAGCAACATTAACGTTGCTAATAATAGTATAATATATTAAGATAGTTGTCTTTTGCCTTTATTTTCACGCTGGCTTAAACTTTCATTTTACCCAGACCTGAAATGCCAGTTAACTTTTAAGTTTCCCAATGCGACAGTGAGTTTTCACTTTATCAAATTTATTCAAACAGAATGAGCGGTTATTTGGAGAGAGAGGTGGCATTACTTTCACTTTTACGAATAAATTTGGAAAATGACACAAAGACGCGCGTCACTATATTGACTTTTTATTATTTCATTACCTTGGGTTATTTTACTCGAAATTTAGTTACGCTTGGCAAAAATGTTTAAAATTATTTTTTAACCTTATTGCCTCAATTTAAATCGAAACTTACAATCTCAAGTGGAATTTTTGGACTCTCAATAATTAATTAGCACGTGATATTAAAGTTTAAAAATAACTGTCCTTGAAGAAAAAACTTCCTGAAGTTGTGATAATACTTTCGTATAGGCAATCGCTAATTCTAGTTAAAAAAATTATGCAATCATTCTTCTTTTACATTAGTCAACTGGGAAGCTTGTCCGGACTAAAAATCAGTTATTCAAAAGGCATTCGTATTAAAAAATAACCGATTTTCGTCAGCGGCCCAGCCAGTCTTACGCAAGAAGGCCAACTCACCGAGGCGCAGTCCTTGGCGGGCATGAAATCCTGCTCCGCGCACTTGATCTCGTTGTCGCTCTCGTCGATCTCGGGGGCGGGCGGCGGGGGGAGGGGCGCGGCCGGGGTCGTCGGCCTGCCGGTGGGCGGCGGCGGCCGGGTGGCCGGGCTCGAGGGCCGCCCCGGCCGGGGCGTCGTCTCCTCGGTCTCGCGCGACGGCGTCGTGCCGAGGCTCTCCGAGGGATCCGGAGTCGTGCTCTTCGGTCGGGACCATTCCGGCTGGAAAAAGTTTAGAGCCTTTGTTAAGCCTCGTCGAGGGAATTTTAATGGCGTTGGCATTCTAGAGTCGTATCGAGGACTGGCAGCATCGAGAATTGCTAATTATTATTGCTGGAGGCTATTGAATGAATATGCTTTGGATATTAGTTTATGAGTTGAGCGTCGTGAATTATTTTTTCTGACTATTTTTTTATATAAAAATATTGTTTAATAGTTTTAAATATTCCTAAAAAATAATCTTTTTAAGTGTTAATTACGCGGAGAGAAAAGTTTTACGAACAGTTACTGAATAGTATAGTAATTTTTTGTAAAACTTTTCTCTCCGCGTAATTAATTAATATGAACTCTCATACTTTCATTTTGTTTTCAATAATTATTAGAACTCTATATACAAAAATCAATAATGGCTGCGCTCTTTCGATAAGCTAGGAGGGGCTCAGGCCTCCGACTTTGTCAAAAATTTTCGCGAGTTCAAAATATTAAGATAACCAAGAAATGTAGGATCTAACACCTCGAAACAATCGAGTTACGAGGTTCATCAGCGTCGTTTACTCAAAATTAAAGAATAATTCGGCTCGTATATCGTCGCGAGCGAGACTCCCCCACTCACCCTGGGGGTGGTGCTGTGCTGCGGCTTAGGGACTATGTAGTTCGCCATGCTCTCGTGGAGGATGAGGCTGAGGTCGTTCTTGCGGCCGCAGATGCCGTGGAAGTCGTCCATGTCGATGGCCCAGGTCATGGCTCCGGCGTAGCCCTTCGACTTGATCCAGTCCATCTTGATCTGCACGCTCTCCGGGTCCTCGTAGCCGACCCACTGCGTGCCTGGAACACAAAGGGAATCGATGCATCATCGCGCGGCCTTTCACTCTCCAGATTGATTAACGGCCGCCAGTCGCATTCTCGCGCTTTCAGGCGAGGAGAGAGAGAGCTGCCTTTTGAGAGCGGAATGGATGAGCTGGTTATCGACTCTGGAGTTAGGCGGCGGAAGGGAGGGCTGGATGAGGGGAAGGAAGGGACGAAGAATTCTTCCTAGAGTCGAGAGTAGTAATGTTGTAGAATTGAATTGAGCTTGCGACAGTTTTATATTAAAAACCTACGTTTGATAAATAATTTTAAGGTTTTGGAGTTTACTGTAAAATCCTACTAAAAAGTTCAAGATTCACTCCGTAGAGGTTGCCAATGATGCTGTCCTTGA
The DNA here is from genome assembly GCA_900474335.1 of Ormyrus nitidulus. Taxonomy (NCBI): domain Eukaryota; kingdom Metazoa; phylum Arthropoda; class Insecta; order Hymenoptera; family Ormyridae; genus Ormyrus; species Ormyrus nitidulus. The sequence continues at coordinate 28,539 of UCOL01000404.1, forward strand.
GGAGCATTCCGAAGTTTTTCAAGTTTAGAGGGAAGCTCGTTCTGAACAAATTTCGTCTGAGCAACTCTAAATGAATTTAGATTCCACCTGCATTCCACCATCAACTACCTATATAGCGCAATCTGACTTTATCGTGAGATGTGTGTGGTATCGTCTGATTCAATTATGGCCAAAAATTTCTAAAAATCTCTGCCGGAGGCTGGACCCGGAAAAAGTTTTAGACTTCAAATGCTAGAAGGCGCTTCCGACGTGTATTGAAATTAAAAAGTTTTTCTACTTGATAGGTGAAATTCCAAATCCGACGTCTCCTCAAAAGTATTTAAAAACAAGCTGACTAATTCAATAAAATTTAAATAAAACTTCCACCAATAAAGATTTGATTACTTTATTATCATGTTTAACGACCGCTGCCTACTCGACGCCAAAATTAGCAATTCCCCAAAAAACATTCGCCTCCTCGCGGCGAACAAATCTATATTCCCAACCGAAAAAAAAACCTCCAAATTCGTCTGGCCGCAGACGAAAACAGCCGTTCCCCCCTTCCCATTGAAAAGTTTCGTTAACCTCTCGAAAAGAAGAAGCCGCTCCTTTATTCTCTGAAAAATGTTCTCTTGCGCGCGCCTTTTTTCTCCTCGCTTATTCAAACGTCGCGCGCGCGACGAGTGCATTCGAAAGAACGCGAGAAAGAGCGCGATGAGAGAGAGAGAGAGAGGAAGCTTTGCATTCGAGGCTCGTTCCCTTAAGTGGTTAGGCTCTCTCTTTCTCTCCCCCTTTCTTTATTTCTCCGCGGTGTGTTGACATTCGCGAGAGGCGCATTGTATGCAGATGCGCCAGGCATTTCGCGATGCGCCGCGCAGCGAATCTGCGTTTTAATCCTTTTAGAAGAGCGGATGGATCGGTATGAAGGAGTTGGCATGCGTTTGCTTTAATGGGAAAATTATGAGATGCGCGAGGTGCCTGCCTCGGTAAACTCTCGAGTGATTCTGGAGGGAGTTCGTTTTGAGCCTTTAAAATTTGTAATAGTGAAAACGTGAAAAGACATTATTTGCAATTTTGTTTTTTTTTTTTTGTTTTTTTGTTTTTGAAGTCTGAAAAACTTTTAAGAGAATTTCTAGAGAATTCTTACCTTTGTAGGCGTATGGAACTCTTCCGTATTCGTCCCATTTCTTGGTCCAACCAGAATCAGGATTATTTACTTCTGGGCAAATCTAAAAATTATTACGCATCGCATATATTATTCCATTTCCCGACTGTCGAACTTTCCCGACAATAATAAATTAACCCATCGAGACAAAAAAATATAAAGGATCTTATATCTAACCTCGTAATAAGCCAAGAAGCCCTTCGCCCCCGTATACTTTCCGGGGTCCCCGCCGCCGGCCTCCTTATTGATGTACGTGCCGGGGTTGTAGTTCGTGTTGCTCTGGCTGAGGGTGAAGGTCCTGCCGTAAAACGGTATCCCGACGACCAGCTTGTTCGCGGGGCAGCCCATGTCCTCCCAGAGTTGAAGGCCGTCGTTCTGCGAACAGAGCGAGAAGAGTCAGCTCGGTTTTTCGCCTCCGCTGCTCAACGCGAGGGCTTCGTTTGTACGTACCACGTTGAGCTTCTCGTAGGCCCACTGATCGTGGGGCCGCTTGTACAGAGGGCTGTGCACGTCGGCGAAGCCCGCCCAGTTGCCCCGCAGGTCGTAGGACATCACGTGGATCGCGTCGACGTTCCTGCAAGGGGGATACGTGACGGTTTTATTCGTGTACGGAGGTTCGTCCTTGTTGGAAACGATTAGTAAATTTTTAAGCAAGCATATAATTGCGATTGAACCGATAAAGATGCGTGCTTTTGTCGAGGCAACGTTAAAACTACTTGTCAACTGTCACCGCGGCTGGAACATCATCATTTTTCAAAAGATTAGCAGGAAATGAAAAGAAGAATGCATTAGTCACGTCGGTGCACTTTGTAATGCAAGAGAGGCGTTAGCACCGCTTAAACAACGATAAACCGAAGGCTTCGTTCGACAATGCGATCGGATCGAAACATTTATCATTTCGATCCACGTCGCGCATTCCCAATCTAAATAATGTCTTTCGAATCATTCGAATACACTCGAGACACCTGAAGCATATATCTGGCGCAATATTCGACGAAAGCCCAATATACTCACTCGCAAAGCTCGGGAACGTGGTAGCCCTCTTGAAGGCGGAACTTGGCGAGGGGCACGGCCATCGTGATCTCCCAGCCCTTGCCCTCTCGGTCGAAGGCTCGGCGCAGCTCCTCCACGAAGTAGAAGAAGACGTCCTTGTCGGAGAACTTGCCGCCGCGGTCCGCGGCTCCGGGGTACTCCCAGTCGAGGTCGAAGCCGTCGAAGTCGTACTTCTTCATGAATTCTGGAGATGAATAATTGTGGAGTGAGTATTGAGCTTTCGATTGGATGGTGGGTAATGGAGCTTTTTTGAAGACGGTACTTTTTTTTTATAATCGACCTCTATAGCTTTTTGGAGAAAAGAATATAGCTTTCCCATCGTAATGGCGTAAAAGCAAAGTTTAGGAGACTAATTTAAAGATCCAGTTTTTTTAAACGATATCGGATGGAGCTTTATTGATTTTACTTTTAAAAACTCCAATTAAGCTAAAACAAATAAAAGGCAAGCTAAATTTAAAATTTTGAGCTTCAAAGTATCGTTCTCGTTTATAATAAAGTAAATCAATGATACTTCGTTTTCATTCGTACTGTTGGATCGTGGCGAATAATTGAATTGTTTAAGCGATTCGTTCAAATTGAGATCTAAAGCGGAATGTTTCACGCGCCGCGCGGTAATCGTACAATTAATTTGATTCCCGTGACCGTGGAAAAAATTTATTCGCACGAGCCGTTGCCGTTTCCGGTTCCTCAATTGCAGCGCTTAACCATGCAATTTAGTTTAGATTTAACTCGATATATACGCAGATGCATTTTGCCGCTAAATCCAGCGTAATTTTGCCTCGTTGCATATTCGAGCGTATTTTTTTTTTTTTTTTTTTCGCGCACATTCGACCGAAAGCTCGAAAAGGCCATAAGTGCAACTCACGAACGACGCTCCTGATGAAGGTGTCCCTCCTCTGCTTGACGGCGACGAGGGCGCTGTACTTGCGTCCGCCCTCGCCCCAGCCGCCGACGGCCACCTCGGTCTTGAGGCTCGGGTGCTTGCGCTTGAGGGCGGTGAAGTTGCGGAAGCCGCCCTGCTCGAGGTCGAGCTCGGGGTCGAGGACGAGCACCTCCCAGGTGACGTTGCTCACGCCGATGAACGAGTAGATGACGTGGGTGCAGAGGTCGGCGGGCATGTCGTCGATCCCGTACTTACCGATGCCCGGCCGGTAGATCGCCCAGTTGCTGAAGTAGCAGACCACTCGGCCCGGTTGCTCTGAGGGAGGGAGATTGGTCGGTTTAGTTTCGTTGTCTTACTTGTATTTTAAAAGGATTGGTGAAATTCTTTTTTTTTTTCCTGGCTCAAGATCGAGACTTCGCGGTCGAGAAAAAAATGGTAATTGTTGGAAAATAAGCTTTGAAAGGATCTTTTGGTATATGAACGAAAAAATCGTATAATGTACTATAAAGTCTTATTTATTCCCATGGTGCAAATACACATTGGTTCCTATAAAATTAGTTTTATAAGATTTTTAACCACCCTTAAATTTACATAATCCTGTGCGCGTTATCAAGAATTTTGATATTATTATTTATTTTCAATAAAAAAATACATGGTACCATTCTTGATCTATTGAAAAAAATGGTCAACTTTAATATTCGCTGTAGATCTATTAAGTTCTATCAGAATAGAGGTATAATTTACTTGTAAAAGATCGCGTACATTTTAATTTAAAAAAACGAAAAACTTACCAGCCGAACTGCAAGCAAACAGTGCGGCAAGGACGCCAAGGGAAAGCAAAAGCTTCCCCGCCTGCGGAATCATTGTTCTAGTCTAGTGCTGAAAAAAGAAATAAAACAATACAGGGTAAATTAAAAAAATGTCAGTCTTACGCGAAGTATCGTTTAACGACGTGTCTCAAAAGCTAAAACGCCACCCGCTCATCAACCTTCTTCTCCGAGACGCGACCAAAAAAAAATAACGAATCCCCCAAAAACCAGAAACTAACCAAAATCCCCGGGAAATCGGCCGTAGCTCTCCGCGGAAGCTTCACTCCGGCGCCTCGGTCGAAGACTGCACGGCGAGAGAAGACACCTCGCGACGATCCGAGGCGGCGCTCGGGCGACCGGTTTTCTTCCCAGCCCCCGTGTGGCGGCCGTGATCGATGCCGCTGCCGTTATAAGCCTCGAAAATATATGCCGCCGCCTAACGATAATCCACCTTTTTGCCGAGCGAAAAGCCACACCGTTACGAGGTTTTATTTACGACCGCGTCGCTCGTGGAAACAGCGGAGCCGATCGCGAGCTCCGCGCGACGAGATCGCCGCGGTCGTCTCTCCGCTTGTCAAGGGGGATATTTTGCGGGCGAGCTCGAGTTTTTGATTGCAGTGTAGTGGTGGATTTTTGTGTTTAAAACGATCTTGTTTTTTTTTTAATCGATAATTTGGAAAAGGATGTAAAAAGCACGTTGTTAAATTCACGATAAGGATTATAAAAATCTTGGAATATATCGCAAACCAAAATGCCGTAAAACTGAAGCAAGTGAAAGAAGCCACTCTACTGGTTCTCAGCGTTATTTTTTTTTTTTTACAAAAGTTGAACGAACCGTTAGGATCTCGTGATCGAGAAACACGTTTTATATCGGTTTCGGCATTTTTCGTTTCGTTTCCGTCGCTCCCCGGTGACTTTTTGTCCCCCCTCAAGTTCAAGGCCGATAAGATCCCGGCATAATTTACGCGGCGTTGATTCGGGTCCTCGACTCAGCTTCGTCCTACGCAGAAGCCTCTGATAAATGTGCCCCGACGTGGGTCGTCGATTTGCGCCGCTTCCCCGAAAGGCTTCGAAACCGATTTCGCGATTCGAGATGGAGAGGCGGTTTATTATAACTTGATGCTTTTACGGATTGGCCTGCTTTGAAACTGGCTAATAAATTCTAATCTGCTGGACGTTATTTAGGCTTTGGTGGCTTCTTGGGAGTTGAAGTATTTCGTCGGGGAAGGATAAGTGTCATAGAGTATATAGTAAAAATAATTACATTGGAAATTTATTCATTTCACTTTAGTGGAAAGGTAATAATAATACACAGAGAAGAATTTACAAGTAAGCATTATAATGTTAAAGACTGTGAAAATGACGAGAAGCTGTGGTAATTTTTATAGATTTTTACAGTCTCTTACCAAATGATTACTAAAGGCATTCTAATTACAATTCTTTTTAAGTATAATTTTATTTCTTTTTCAAAATCCTGACTATCCTCATTTTTATTACTTTTAATATACTTTGAACAGCATTAAAAGTTTTCACAATTATGCCTCAAAAAACTGTAAACCCGCACCAAAGAACTGAATTTCCCAATTTCCCAAGATTGAATAATATATAAATAAGACTATTTCAATTTTCAGCACTTACGTTTTTCTCCCAAGTTAGGACTCATTAAGTGTTTTTTTACGAAAAACAAGTCATCCGTCAACCTGTTAACTGTAATCTATTACCGCATTAATTTCACGGTCGACGAATCTCCCGCAGGAAAAGTATATGCTAATCCCGAGATATTCTGATATCGGATAAAAGACGAGCTCGAATTGATTCCGAATACATAACTCGCGGCTCTTTCGCGTTATCCAATTCCGATAACGGTAAAAAAAAATGACGGATCGCCGATGGAAAGAAAAGTAAGACGAGCGCCGGAATTCTGTGGTCTTGGACGAAAACAATCCTTCCTACTGCTCTCCTTTAAATTACCGTAATTGTTACGTCATTTCGGGCGCATTTTGTAATGGATCCGCGGGAGGGAACGAGCGTTAAATGAGATAATATTTTTGAGGCGGTGTCGCAAAGGTAAATTGGGCAAGAATCGTAAAGGATGGCTTGACAATTGCGAGGATTCATTTACGAAGTGTCCCGGAGTAATTAGCAGTAAAGGCGGAGAATGAGGTATTTTGCAAGGCTTTGCTAAAATATCGATCGTTATGGTTTTTATGTTACTCGAACGCCATTTGCTCTTTGGGGAAACGAAAACTTGATCGAATGGGTGTTTAGACCACTTCTTACCAGCGTCCAACCAATATTCCTCCCAACTCGGCAGCCGTTCATGTAAGCCTCGGGCTTTCGCGCCTCCCGACCGAAAGATCGGCGTGGCGGCGGTTTCCGATTCCGCAATAATTTCGTTCGGCTCGTCGGGTCGAGTTACGTCTCGGAAGCGGCAATTTTCTTCTCTACCCGGGCAGATTTGCGCGATCGGCGATTACGCGAAACCGACGTCGGAGCAATTTTGCGGAGGGGCACCTTAACCTACTTGGGATTCGTATTGTGCCGGCTGGTTTTATTGCCGGATTAGGTAAGGAGGCGAGGTGTTTGTTGCGGGTTGAGATCGAATTAGATTAATTGCGGGGAAGCCTTGTTTTGAGCTTCCACTGCGACGCTGATTTGGTTTACGTAAAGCTGCGAGGTGGATGTGGATGGATTGCATTTAATTACAGGGAGGGGGGAGTTTTCAAAGCAACTTCTGGCGTTCTGGAGATTTGTTTTAGACTGGAATTTAGTGCAGTGTACAATTTTTTATCTTATCAGAAGAAATTTTAATGTATAAATAAATCGTAAATACAGCTGTTACAATGGAATTACGTTTGAACCCGCCTTACGCATTGCTTTCCAAGCAATTAAGTATCAAGAGTATTAACTTCAAAACAGTCGAGTGAATTTACAAGAACTTTGTTGTCGGTTCGAGAACAATAAAATCGACGAGCGAACGAACTGTATAAAATGATTTCGTTGCCAACATTCGACTACAATCAATTAGCTTTACATCAATGTTAAAAGCAAAAAGTCACATACATCGAATGCGCTTGATTGAAAATCCCGCCGACAATCATCCGGAAGCGTCGTCCCCATGGTAAATCGGCAAAAAGCAGCATTCATCAAAAAAGCGGGAGAGGATTAAAATTCCGCGGGCAGCAATTACCGCGGCTTAACGAAGAAAAACTCGCAGCCTCTCGAGTGACGCATCGACGCGGCCTCGTTAATAATTCCCCGCGCGAGGAGGAGATAGCTTTCCTGCATGCAAATGCGGCCCGCGCGAGTGTACATCGCACCTCGAGCGGGGATATACCAGCCCGGAGGCCTCGGAGCCGCGGTCAGGATTTTTGCGAGCGGATTTTTGGAGGCGCCAAACTTTTTTCGCCAACTCGGCGAGATGAGAGTAGTGAAAGGTCAATTTTAAGTCGTTTATGATAGATACGAGGGAAGAAAGGTCAACTCCTCGGAAGAATTCTTTTAGACATTATTTTGGCTCAAAGTTGACCAGAAGGCTTCTTTAAAAAGTTTAGTACAAACGAATTTTAAAATTATTCTCTGAATTATATTAAATTCTTTTAAAAAATCCACAGATAGATATAGACACAATCAATATTTCATAATAGAAAGCTATTTTCGCTAAACTTATATCGGCTTCTATCGGTTATCATTCATGGAAGCAGCCGCAGTAAAAGCCGTTGTATCATAAATGAATTAGCGCAATTGGATTTCACAAAAATTACGTAACTAGATTTTCCAAAGGCTTTTACGGCTATTGACAATAGACATTCTTGACTCTGTAAATACACCGCAGCTAATCTAAAAATACGTCCTTTCTGCCCCCCAAAGCAGCCGCAAAACAAACCCAAACATCCGCGCATCCGATATCCCCGATTTAATTAAAATGCACGGAGCCTCCCAGGCCTTCTCTGCACTCCTCCGGACTGCACTCTGAATGCGAAATTCCGAGGGTAAATATGAAAAGAGACAAAGAGTTTCTAACGTTCAGAAAAGTGTTCGCACGCTTACTTTGGCCAGGAACGCCGTGCACTCAAAGCCTCGCGGGAATGCGGCAAGGTGACTCTCGGCTTCGAAGCCGAGAATCGCTCGAGTCTTCGGGACTCGATGCTGAATGCCAATTATTGCTGGAGGGTACCGTTTTGCCGAATGGGATGCTCGAGGTTCTTTTTCTTCGAGGCTGCTTTTGGAGGCTCAGAGGCGTTTTATTATATTTTTGATACTTTGCTTTCTGGCGGTGATCGCGCGCAGTGGAGTTTTGTTTAATGAGAAAGTTGGGCCGAAGGAGGTTATTAAAAATTTTGCAAGGCCATTATTTTGCAATCGTTTCGCAAAGGATAAATAAAAGATTCGTCCAAGAAGTAGGTGATTATTTTATAGATAATAAGAAGCTTCTGCGTTTTCTTCCCAGGAATTTTAACAAAGCGATTTCAATAATCAAACGGATAAGCTTCGAAAAAATTATCCACCTGAGGAAATTGACGTCTTCATAGTTACTAACTCTAACGAACCAAAGGATAATAAACGTTTTATCGTCGTTTCAAAACTCCTCGTTACCCGGCCTATTTTCCCCGCTTTCATACCTACGCTGATTTGCCTCTCGAAAACTAAAAAAAAAGTCACTGTTTACCTAAAAAAAAAAAAATAATCGTTCGACTTGATTGTCCAGTAGGTTGACGCGCTCATTAACCGGTCAATTCGCCGGGTAAAACACCGTAATGACAGCTTATCCGGCACTTTCGCGTCTCGTTAAACGCGAGTATTCCCATAAATCACGATCCGACAAGAGCGAAATATCCGCAGCACTTTCATCTTATCGCGGGAATTTCCTTGAACTTGAGAGTTTCCACGTGACTGGATGAAGCTCGGAAAGCGGACAAGTTGAAACTGCCTTTTATTGCGAGACAAACGATGACGGAATTGAAAGAATAAGCTTTAACGGCACTCGATTATCCGCGATGATAAGATTTTTTTCAAGACGAGGGATACTGGGTTGAAAAATGATAACTGCCGATAGTGCGAAGAATGAAGAGCTTTGAATGACGAAATGGGAAGTTTAGGATCGTCGGAATTTCTCGGAGGAAAAGTCGTCTAATCAGTCGTTGTCTCGTAATGTAAAGCAAAAATGCAATCAATGAAGTTTTTGAGATTTAAAGATAGTAATTAACAATTTTTTAATCTTTCACAAGCTGTATTGTTATGCACAGTTTCACTTAAAATCGAAAAACGATGTGATAAGATATGTAAAGATTTTTTATTCTTGTATTGTATGTGAGATATGAGCGTGAAAATGTTCCAATTGCAATTGAAAATAATTGCAAGATTGAAAATGTATTTTATTTGACAAACAATAATAAAATGACTGTATTGGATTATATTTTCATAAAATCAACTTCATTTAATATGAATTATAACAACAATTGATTATAAAGATACAAGAATATTAAACCAGTTTATGTTTACAATGAATAAAAAAAGTATTACATACAAATAAACCAGTAAACGTTCTTTTAAAAAATGCATACAACGCAAAATCCCTCTATAAATTCCAATAAACCCAAAGATAATATTTTACAACGACCCAATCAACACTTACCCGTCCACAGCACGTTACTAACGAACCCCCCTGCGAACTCCCGAAAGCACCGAGCGAAGCCAAAAAAAAAAGTCAAACTTACGCGACTCGTTCCGGCGCGCACAACTCACTAAAACCCTCCGGGCATACGACACAGGTATATATACGACGGAAGAAGCGCGCTAAGAGCGAAGAGAGCAGCTTTGACTCACCTCTCTGGCGGGCCGGCCGGAAAAATCGTGGCCGGGAGCGCGGCCGAGGCCGCCTATATACCCCGATGGGCCTCATCAGAATTCAGGTGCAGGGACCGGGTCCGCGATTGGCTGGTTCGTCGACCCGCAAGCGCGATCGGCCTCCCCCCTCCCGATCGCGGCGCGACGAAGCCGATTCAGGTGCAGCGCGAGCAGCCGCCGATCACTGCTGTATTATTGTCGCTTAGTGTTTTTTGCCGGGGGGGGTGAAGCTCCGAGTCGCCGAGGGGCGAAGGCGTTGGGTGGACCTTTTTAAGCGGAAGGGGAGCGAGAGAACTGCTCGGCGAGGAGGAGGTTTCTGGGGAAAGGCTTTTGCGGTAAACAATTGTTGCGAGACAGAGGTGATGATTGTTCGTTGGGAGAGGCGGGTAAAAAAGCGCCGCTTCTGGCGACTGGATTTTACTACGCGGGAAGAGGGAATGATTCGATCGAGCGCATCGAGGAGATAAGGAAACGGCGTGCATTTCCTGTAAATTATGGTTTTTGTTGAGATTTCATTTCTATTTGAATGTAGAAAATTAAGGCGACAACTGCGTATACTATTAAGTTTCGATCTTCGGCTTCCAAACTTTGGCTTTAGACAATTTTTTAAGCTTGAGGTTTTAGTGGACAAAATTTAATTTAAATAGATCGATAATTTGTAAATATGGAGATGCAAGGAATGTTATAGTAATGTAAGTTGAAATATTCAACTTTAAGTAAAGTAGTTTTCTTGCGCGATTGATTAATGATTTTACTTAAAAAGAGAGTCAAACACTGTCTTGCGCGATTTAAATAAGTATATCGATCATTCGTCACTAATTCAATTGAACTTCAATTGACGTTTCAGGTAATTGTTTTTATGATAGCACTTGGACATTCAGAATAAAAACACGATGACGTCCCACTTCTTCATATATGCTTTTATGTATAATTAGTGAATGAACTACGACAACAATTTTGATTTAAGTATTTTCAGCTGCCGAAATTTCATTAAACCTTCGCCGACAGCCCAGCTGTGACACACATTTTCAAAAATCCCATAAATTACAATACTTGCGCATCCATTCATTGGTATCGCGTCGAAATTCATCATTTTCCGCGCGAACGCACTCGATTTCTAAAATCCAGCAGTTTCGCGCGTCACCTCTCGGTACCTCTCTCGGCTGATTCTCGAATTCGCGCGGGGCGGATGACCGAGATGCCGCGGTGCTCCGTAGGACAAGGACCTTTGCGTGGCCGGTTATATCGCACTCCCCCTACCCCTGGTTTGCAGTATTTTTTGGTTTCAATTCTTTGACTAAAGAAGCTAATCTTTCTCAATAAATAATAACTGCTCTAAATAGATTTTAATTAGCTCCATTTGACTCAATGTTTTATTAATGGGTATCTATCAACTATTAACTATAAAATAATAAAAAGTACTGTTAGTAATTTTTTTTTTTATTTTAGGAAAAACTTTGGAGTTCCTAAATTAATAAAAAATTGAGTCAAATGGAGCTAATTAAAATCTATTTGGAGCAGTTATTTTTATTGAGAAAGATTGTTTCTTTAGTCAAAAAATAAAAAAAAATATAAAAAAATACTGCAAACCAGGGTAGGGTAGATAGTTATCGCGATGAGTTTCGCGGGCTTCGCTTTTTTTTTTTCAGGGAATCTGATAAAGGCGCGAATCGTGAGTCAATCTGTTTTCGGAGTTTAGGATCGGAGTGACGGCAAATAGAGTAATAAAGTGGACAGTCTTGTAGTGGAGGTTTTCATTTGGAGGAGTATTTTTATTGAGGATTCGAGAATGTGCCTGTCGGTGTGCTGAAATTGCCCAGCTTTTTTGACGTGAATCAGTCTTTTATTTGGATTATTTATACATATATGTAATGGTTTCTTTTTTTAAATTAAATAAAAATTTTTGTTGTTGTTCAATGATAGCTGGCATTTAAAATTGAACTGTTGAGGAACAAACACAATGCAAAGTAAAAAATTATGAATAAAAGTTCCGAGGGAGAAATGAATAATATTGAAAACGTATACAATGCATGTATATTAAAGTATGCAAATCGTGCATTTCTCTTTAAAACGCCACTTAGAATATTCTTTAGAAGATCGTCGGTTCAGCGTCTCAGCGGTGAAGAATTGCACGATGATTCAAACATGAGAGCGTCAGCTGGAGTTTACAGCAAAGCAGATTTATCGCTCCTCCGTGCAGACAAATTGTTTTTATCAAGATTTATCAACAAGTTAAACAGTGTATTACGAGGCGTCTCATAATTTTCCGATTAAAATGATAATACGAAAAGCGTAATGAGATTAGGTCATATTTACCTGTTTTTTTGCAAATTCTGCTTCGAGAAATTGATTTTTGAAATTTTTTTTTTTTATTTTTTTGAACGGCAGGCAAACGATATACGAAAACAAGTCGGGCCCAATGACTCGCAAAGATAAGCTGAGAAAACCGGTAACAGTCCAGTGCATTGATCTCCAAGTTTTTTTCTGTTTTTGCTTCCATTACGAATCTTGGGAGCATTTTTGTTTTGTTGGTCGAGCCTTACACTTCAGGACTTAAAAAGTAATAAGGCTGAGTGCCATTACGTTGGGAAGGAATTTTGGTACGCGTCATTTCGAAAGGATTTTTTTTAATGCACTTTGCGTGTTTTAATGCGCGCTTTAATATATTATGTATGATACAAAATTTTATTTTTAAAATGAAAAAAATAATTTAAATGATATTTGCATTTTTAATGTTAAAAGTAAAATAAAAGTAAGTATTTACAAAAATCAGCCATTAAAAAGTTACTAACAAAAAAATGTTATTCTCTAATAAACAATAATTATTTTTATGAAAATAATTGAATTAATTTGAGGCAAAAACGAAAGGGTTCAAAGAAACAAGACACCGTAATATAAAAACCAGTTTGTGTTTTATTTCTCATGAAACAGTATTAACATTAAATTAAATATATATAAGTTTACGTCTGCAACAGTTCTCTTTGCACGGTCATTAACAAAATGCTTCTTCATCGCTCGCTGACGAGTGCATCGCACACGATATATCTAGTCGCATTAATTCCCCGACAGCTTTTCCCCGAAAGAAAGACACGCTGCCGCGGAATGAAACCGACTCGTTGAATTCATTGAAGAAGCAGTCACCGAAAAATAAATTTTCTCTTACACCGCATATCGCTAACAATCCGACGGAACGAAAATCAGAATTTAACGCGTGACAATAATTCGATCCTCTGCTTTTGCAGCGCATAGAAAGAAGGAACTTCGACTGAAATAATATTCTCTCATCGCATCCGAATTCTAAAGTAACTGTTTCCTCAACAATGCTATACTCTCTTTGTTCCGCTTATTCTCCGTGATCGCTCCCATAAAATCTCGTTCAACCTGTCCTATTGTGTTTCTTCGTACACGTAATAGGTATATGTAGACTTTAAACGCATGATTCATATGTACTTGTTACACTTTATTTTGCCTACCTATCTAATCTAATTTAATCGCACGATATTGCTAGGTGTGCTTTTGCATTTTAATGATGGTGTATAATATAATATATATAACTATGCAATAATCAACAAATTTGTACACGGAGTGTTCGTGATTTATAGCTTGCTTTTGTCTACTTTTATACCTGTAAATAAGCTATCCATTGAGTGATGGATTATAGAATCTAAATCGTGTAAAGCGAAAATCTAAACGCAATTTACTTTAAAAATAGATGCAATATTCTGAATACAATATTAACAATCAACTATCTTTAATATTTAAAAGCAATTTCAAGCTTGTCTACTAAAGTTGCACTTTAGAATATACTTTTAAAAGATTTAAGCGAAGGAGCAGTAAAATTTTTAGTCTACAAACACTCGGTGCACAAGGATTAAAAACAATACGAGAATTGAGCTCCTATGTAATTGTCGTTCGCTTGCGTACGACAGATGATTATCGTTAACGTGTCTTTATTGTTTACACTTCTAAAATGTATCTTCTCTAGTCATAGTTTATCTTTCTCTTCGTACGATCGTCATACAATTATACAATAAAGTAGTTACAAGGGTTTGCTTATGATCTATAATTAACAAACACGGCTTTATTCCACTCGAGAAGTCTGCGAAATCGGCAAACCGAAATCGTGCACAATACAAGTGCGTATAAAATTCATTTTTTTTTTGTTCATTTTTTTCGATTATTCTATATATAAATCGTGTACGTAATGCTGCTATATAAAGGTTTTGGTTACAGGATTGTACGTACTTATTTTACGTTGTGGATTTTGCAAGGGAAGGAACACATTATGTTTTACATACTTATCCGTTTAAGTCGAGCATTTGCTTAATACTAAAGAATTTTAGGATTGTTTATAAATACATAATGCACATTAATTTACAAAGTTGAAAGCACCATTTTTTAAGGTACGCATTGAATATTCGACAAAAAATAAATAATTTATGAAGCATAAAACCGCTTAAGCAAATGCTCGAAACATTTAGTTCCTAATATAAAAAATTAACGGTAATCATTACTTTGTAAACAATAAAAAAACACTTTCATTTATTTCTTTAATGAAAAACATATTATAAAAAACGATATAGATAAAGTGCCTTATATAAGACTTACAAGTGCGTCTCTTACGTATTTTATACGTGTAAAATGATTAATACGACTATTTATCAGACGTTCGTATATATGCAATATATACAACCTAGTAAAAAAGAATCTGGAAGAGCTTTTATAGCCGTCAAAACGACGTCGTCGCTTTACAGAAATTTTTAAAAAATTTCATGCGACGTATACTTAATGCTTCGTCGTACATTTTTCTTCGTGAGCTTCCAAAGAACGTTTATTGTCTACGATAAGTGTGCATGCGCATAAGAATTCGAAAAAAGCAATAAAGAGAGTCGAAAATTTGAGAATCGAAACTTGGTGTGGATTTCTAATCAGTACATTTATGTGGGATATACATTTATTTATATTTATATATATCTATATGTTTTATACTTTCGTGACTTGTTTAGTGTCGTCGCCGACGATGAAGGCGATAATTTATCCTCTTTCTTTAGAAGCCAGCTTTTCGTCTTCGTTTTATATTGACACACACATAGACAAAAAATGTTGGTTTTCAATTTCGTTAAAAAACGAATTGATAAAAATAATAGAAATGCGAATAAATTTAATTGAACAAGATAGTTTTTAGTTATAAACGTGTAAATTGATTAAAACTGAAAAAATTGTACACTTTTATCTTTCATTTGACGCACCATTTTCGAAGCTTAGTTATAGTCTCTTCCTCGTATATCACTCATTTCTTTTATTTATTTAACGTTAATTTATTTAATTATAATTTATTTATTTAATTATATGGTCATGCTGTTACATATCTTATGCTACAATGCCTATATTCTAACCATACAATTTGTACAAGCTCTATTGTAATTATGAGATTTTGCTTCTTTAAAGCTCTACCGAAGTCATTGGCATCAAGCGGCCAATGGGCGAACAAGAAATAAAGAAATAGAACTCTAGTAAAAATTAAACTCTTTTTACAACAATTTTCATAATTACATTATTGAAATAACGTCGAACAGTTATCTCATAATGACTAAAACATGATTTCAATTTGTACAATAGAATAAATATAATGAATTAATTAATTGACGTGGTCACGTTTACCCTCATTCAGAACTTTAAAATTAACAAATTTCATTTTCTTTCGAGACATTTGGCACTGCTTTCGTAAAGAATTAATTTGCAATTAATCCACGGCGTTATCCGAACGATTAACATTTTAATTTAGTCAAAATGTAAAGTCTGAATTAGAATATTTGTCAGTTTAATCTTCATAGTCTTTAGTGTTCCTATTTTTACATTAAAAAAGCTTATCGATACACTCTTACAATAAACTAGTAAAGATGATAATTTACCACTATTATTAAAGTATTTAAATTGGAAAAATTTTAAAAATTCGTAAGAAAATTTCTGATATGACAACGAAGTTTCATTCAATGAAAATCAAAACTTCTCCGCAAAACTTGGCGCATCGTTTAAACTTGTAAATGCCAATAACATTATGTTTATCGATTACAATATACACAGTTATGACTACCTCCTAACATTCTAAATCGTCGAGTCGATTTTTCCACTCATTAAAGTGCCCAAAAAATCACTCGAGTTATCGTTCTACCACCGCTCATAATCTATTGCACGAATTGTACGAATTTCTTTTATCGCCTTCGGGAGCAGTACAGATCTGTCTTGTCGAGTTGGACACTGGTAACCTCGTACTTAAAGTTATATTTACATAAATTCGCCGAGCGATTTCTTGACCAGGAAGGACTCTTCAGCTTCTTTCTTAGGAGTAGAAGTTTTCTCGTTGCTGGTAGAGCGGAAGCGGAGTCACCGGCGATAAATCGTCGTCGTCGATACTGGAGTCGCCGCTGATGGGAAGAGTCGCGAGAGCTTTCACTGTGACAAATGCCGTTGGGCTTGGTTAGATTTTTTGATGATTGCTTTATTTGTGAGTAAAGTAGATAGTTTGTATTCAATTTTTATTGTGATGAGCTTATGGATTTTAAAAATACTTAAACTATATACTTTACTGGAGAAAACTTAAAGTTAGATGCTTTTTGAAGTTGATTGAATTTTTATTGTCGTCATTTTAGTGCTTGATTTAACAGATACTGCGATATTCCCGTATTATTCAATAAGAATACGAAAGATGAAAAATGTATAAATAGCATTTATGATTAAAAATGAAAAAATCGATTTATAGTTGCATTCAATTTAAAGTAGAATTATACATTAATAAGTTTTGTTACTTACAAGTCATTCTCAATTTGAAAAGTAAGGAAACTTATTTAAAGTGAAAAAATAATAATTTAATTATTAGACAAACAAGAATATTCAAATATTCATATCTATACAACAAAAAAACTTCAGAAATAGTAAAAATTACGCAGTACAAACTAATTGCATTCACTAATAAATAAAGAACATTTAAAATTTTTAGAATACTGTTTTTAAAGGTTGAACAAAAGGTTTTGCGGTAAGAAAATCGAAATAATACAAAAATACAATCATAAAATTATATAACTAAAAGAAAAAAGAAACAAACCTGACAAACAGTTATATGATGTGCTTTTCCTATATGGGAAGATGGAGGAAGCATGTCAGTCAGTGTGCCTGGTTACCTACACACAGCACAAACGTTCCAAACAACACTCTACTAATGGGCAAAATATTACGTTCATCGTCAATTTGAACAAGCTACAGATAATAACGCTTTTAGAAGATCAAAATCAAATCAAAAACTTTATTAGCTAAAATTAGTAACAAAGGCTTGTTAAAACTTTTCTTTAATATAGGGGAGTACAAGGTAAAGCAAAACGATTTATTTTCTAATAAACAAAATTTTATTACTATAAAATTAATCTAAGCTTATACTTTTAATTTCTAACATTATTGCGAAACTCAGTTCTCCCCTCGCACTAATTTTAGCTGAAACCTCGCTTGAAACAGCATTGACTATGAAACGGATTTTGCCAGAGGAAGTCTAAAGTATTTCAGAGCAACCACTCGAAATGATACTGTGAGACGTAGCAATGAGCTTAAATACGCTAAGGATTAAATTGAATACAATGAAATTGAACAAAGAAATATTAAGAGAAAACAATTTTTAAACGATAATAAACAAAAAGATAATACGATCATGCTCGTCACACGTCTAAGTCTAACAGACGTTTAATGTTTTAAGAACACTGATGTATCATGCATAACGAGTGAAACTCCGAAAAACAAAAAAAAACTACAAAATAATACTCATTAGAGTATTTTTTGGCGATTCTTACCAGCCACCATTTTGCTCTTTTCCATCACTTGTTTCGCCAGAATCTGATTGAGCTGAAGAATGTGTTCCCTCTGACGTTTTTCTTCGGCTACTTTCTTTTTAAGTGTATTGGATTTTTCGGAATTCGGTTGATCCTCTGCAAATAATTATTTTGATTCGGTAATTGTTCTAGTAGCTGTAAAAAATACAATAAACGAATACTAACCGGTACCCTCTGATGTGGTGACAGTAGTCTCGGATAGCATTTTTCTAATTGATTCTGCTTTCTTCAAACGGTGTTCTTGCTCTTCGGCTGTGAGCTCTGGAGTCTATAAAGTTGAAAAAACATAAGTTATATTTTTTTCCGAATTCCGATTAATTTTGTTAAAATCCAGAGTAAAGTAAAATTTGTTTGCCTTTTCTGGTACGGAACGTTCGGGAATAATGATCTTATTTGGTGTGCCCAAAAGTTGATCGATCGTACTTTCATTGTACTTTAGCTCCTTGTGACTCAACGTCGACCTCACGACGTCAGGAGCATTAATTCTTGGTCGCAGAGCTCTTTCCATATCTAAATCGTCTCTCGCTCTTCCCATACCCTAGAAAATTGCGTTGGTTGCTATTAACGATTGAATATAAATAAAATGACGCCTAACAATTTTAGAAAAACTTAAAAGTTCGTACTTTATTTACAACTAAAATAATACAGATTCGTTAAGAGCTCATTTAATAATTTTAATTTAAAATTAACTACTTGTAAAGAATATAAAAATTCAACGGTACTAATTTTAGCACATTTCACAACTCTTCAATTATGTAAAAAATCTATTACTTTATCTATTATATATAGTAACTTATTAGTAGTACTTGAAATGTCAAAAATTAAATTAATTTGGAAGAAAACAAAAATATTTATATAATCAGTTTTTAAAATGCATGCATATTTCAGAAGGAACTTATTAGATACACTTATAAAGGAATATCTATGTTATACTTACATTACCATATACTAGTTTAACATGAGTTAGTTTAAAGCAATAATTTAAAAAAAAACAATATGCACTAACTAGTTAGATTTTAGTAAAAAAAACGAGTTTAAAGAGTTAACAATTAAAATGATTAATTACACATATATATTGCATAAATAATATTGTTGATACAGTTTTTGGAGACTTTTACCTCTGCCAACCTGCTAAGCAAGCTTACCTCAAAGGATTGGTTAATACATACATAAAAAAATGATAAATAGCAATTTTTAGTAAAAGCTTCGTAGCAAACGCGTTAGTAATAGGTAGACATTAAATAGTGTGTTGCGTGATGCATCAAATGATGAACAATGAGAGTGTTTTTTCATACTCAGTGTACACTGGATGCCTCTTAACGAAAAACCATAAAAGAAAACGACAGAACGTAAAGATAAAAGTAAGATGAAGGAAAAACCAAGTGACCGCGTTAAAAGAGTTTTCTAGCTGCACTTCTTTAAACTCTTGTATCAGCAGTTTTTATAAAACTTATGGATTTAAGTTGTAAAAAGTAAAATGAGCGAGAGATTTTTTAATTGGCTTGAAAATGGTTTTTAAATTAAACAAGATTTAAAAGAAAAAAGCTTGTAAAATGTTTGCGAAGGGTAAAAAACAAAAGAAATACGAAAAGAAAGCGGTACATAAACGAAAAGCATTTTTTTTCTTGTAAAAAGCCAGAAAGAATTAATTTCGAACTTAATTCAAAACAACCTTAAAATCATGTAATACTACATTTTTCCTTTTATTCAGTGGAATACTTTAATATTTTATTTATAATAACTCTGTAATTCTCGAAAGTTTCAAATATTTTTTGATAAGATGAAGCCTCAACTTAAAATTTTTTAGAATTCGATTTTACAGTCCTTAATAAGTTTTTAATTCAATTTTTCAAATCTGCTGCTGACTTTCTATCGATTCCCAGCTAGAAAACTCGAAGGAACCCAAGAAGAAAACCAAATCAAACCAAACCAAAAAGAAACCATAACGAAAAAAAAAAATAAAAAAATAAAAAAATAACTCTGTGTGCGTGATGTACCATCTTCGAGAAAGCGTCTTCCAGATCGAAAAGCTTGCTGCTGGACACGGTGTAGTGCCTCCTCTTCTCCCTGGGCACCTGCCTCTTCCTGAGCCTGCCCTCGGGTTTCTTCTCCGTCATCTGCATCTCCTTGATGATCTGCTTGGCGGCCTCGCTCTTAAACACCGGCGACAGCTGGGGCGAGGTCACCTCTCCGGCGAGACTCTGCACGCTCTGGCTCGAGGCGAGCAGCTCGCTGCTGCCGCAGAGTCTCGGCGGCTCGGGGCTGAGCAGCGAGGAGGTCGATCCCGCGTAGTAGCCGTAATGCTGCTGCTGCGGCTGCTGCTGAACGAGGTAGGGGTTCTGGTAGTTGGGGCTGCAGGGCGGACTCGTCGAGTAGCAGTAGTAGTTGGGCGAGGAGTACTGCGGGCCTCCCTGCGACGGCGAGAACGTGGGACTGTCCGTCGCGTAGGGCGACAGAGTGCTGTCCGAGCTCGCTGCGTCCTGGCTCTCGAACTGCTTTGTTTGGTTTGATTTCGTGAATCGTGTTCGGACGGAGGGGGTTGATGAGAGAAACAAAAATGAGTCGATGAGTGAGTGAGTGAGTGGTAATGGGCGGCCGAGCTGCGCTTTTTGGCGTGCCGAGCTAGCTCCGCGTGTCGGCTTCTGTTTGTTATCGGGGGGCGCTTTATGTGTTTGGTATAACATCGAATTGCATGGATGCACGTATTTAAATAGAGATTCTTTGTTTATAAGGAAGTGGGAAAATTTTTATTTACGAGCTACTTGTGAGTTATTTTAAACGGTTGATTCTAAATTTTCACACTTCCCTGTTGATACTAAAAGGGGAACATCGAATCTCAAATGCATGCCGAGACATCTCTATCAAATGTAACAGTTAAAAAGACAATAAAAAAAAATGATCCATTCCTAAGCAGCGGCTAAGGTAAGGACTAATATATATATATATCCAGTGATCTAGCCATGAAAAAAAAAAAAAAGAACAGTCCACGTGCTTCCCGTAGTTACTCACTCTGACGCGGTGTCGCCGAGCCATGATGTTGCGCAGAGCGGTCATGCTGTCGCTGCGCGGAGGCGGCGGCACCGGGCCCTGATGGACGCCCGGCTGGGGCTTTTGGCCGCCGAAGCCGCGCGGCAGGGACATGCTGCGCTGGAACTGCGCGTCCTCCAGCTCCGCGAGCTGCACCGTCGACTGGGCGTGCACCATCGGCGTCTCCTCGATCACTCGGTCCAGCTGGGCCTTTTGCCGTTAAGAGCTTTTCTTAGTTGGGTGTACGCGTTGGGAAGCATCGATTTGTTTCGAGTTTATCTTTCGAGTGGGTTATTGGTAATCGGATAAGTTTGTGAGAGGAAGCCGATTACAACGGACGTGCAGCGTAGCTTGCTTTGGCATCGATATTGGGCGGATATAAGTCGTTTTTAACGAATAAAACTGGTACTGCTTAAGAGGAAATTATTGTAGAGATATCTCGTATAAAAAAACTTTTTCGTTATAAAACCTGCTAATGATGCCTAAGCAATTTCAAAAGACAATCAATCGTAATCAGATACGATAAATTCGAAAAAAGAGTTTAATCGAATCAACGAGGCGCAGAAGAAAGTGGAACATTTATTATACCTCGAATTGCTGAGATCCGAGTTCCTCCTCGCCGAACCGCTTAGCTCCTCCGGGAGCTTGAAGTCCATTCGTCAGGGGAATACCGATGTTACCAGTTCTATCGCCTCGATCTCTTTGACGCCTCTCGGATTCGCGCTTCACTATACGAACGGTTTTGATCTCCTGTTTTTCCCGGTTGTGCATCAGACCTAAATTGAAAAAATGGTTAACGCTCCATAAAATTACTCTTGTCTTGTCGATTTTAAAGAAGAAATTTTCAATTTTAATGAACATTCTAAACTTTTCAGTTATATTTAACGAGACAAAATAACCCGGCACAACGGAATTTGCTAAATTTGTTTTATACAAAATTCCAACAAGATTTAACGAATAAGTCAACAAAATAGATCGGCAATCGTTACGACTGTGCACTAACCAGAAAATTTAGCTTCTTCCATTCCATAGCCGCCGTTCATCATGATAGCCTCCTCGCACGGTGGTGGCGGGGGTGGTGGAATATACTCCGGTGGAAGTATGAGACCGCCGTTAGTCATTTGCTCGTAGAGCTTAACGCTCTCTGAAATAGTCCACAAAAAGGTATATTACTAAGACCGCGAGCACAAAACCCCCCTACCGACAATATTACACTGGCTGAAATTCATCAACAAGACACTCGCATAAAATACAATATAAGAATATAACAAACGATACTACGAAATTCATGCGCAAACATATTTTCTCTAGGATAAAAGTATGCGTTGCATGTAAATTGAACAATTTTACTGCGCGCGAAGAAAGATAGTCGGTCGGCGTTAAGGCTAAGGTGTCTCGTGCAGAGAACAAGTGTCAAGAACTATAAAGAGTGTCGTGTGTGTGTTCGTGGGGGCGGGTTTAACGCCGGCCGATCGTTTTCTTTTTGCGACCAGTAGAACTCAATTCTTACCTAACGCGCGTCCCTGTTTGCAACGTAACTACACTGTGGTGCCTACTGCGTGATAGTCACCGAAGTCTAGTTTGCCAAATAATTCAGTTAGGGCTTTAATACAAGTTGGTTAAATTGTTACATTTATGTTAGTTGAAAATGATGACTAATAAGATGATTGAATGACTGCTGATGATGCGAACGAATTGATATATGGTTATGCATGAATTGCGACGCAAATCCTTTGATTTTCTAATATCCAGTAGAATTGAACCTTCTTTTATGATACTTGCAATATACTTACTTTTACAAAAAATTAACGTTGTATATATTGCTTATTCATTTTCACTGGTAAATAATAAAAATATTTTCTAAACTTGTTATTAAAAATTGGAAATTTTTAAAATTGTTTTAAACGAATTTTGGAACAATTGATGACTCTATTAAGACTCAATTTTTATTAAAGCTCGTGAATAGTGAATTATGCGTGAAGACAAAATGTGAATATTTAGTAATTCGAGGGTATTCTTAAATACATTTAATTTACGGCATTTCAATTATTATTTATTTAAGCCATTAATCTAATTTATGATTTTTGGAAAATTCAATTTTTATTAAAGGCTCTCAGTACTTGCTGCTTAAGAATATAATAAAAAAAATTTATTTGTAATTTAATAATGTCATATTTATCAAACAAAACTTGCTTCCATTACGTAAAAGCAGATTCTGTTCGATTTTCATAGAATCGAAACAAAACATTACTCCTCTATTTTTAGGATTGTGCACGTGAAAGGGTTGCTTTAGTGAAGGAAAACACTCATCAGAATGCAGGGTACACCCAAATCTAACACCAAACCCTTAGAATAGAGGACTCGTCTGATCCACCCTCGAATCACCAAAACCTCGATGACAAACTGAAAACACATCAAAGTCCAAGCGCTCGAATCCACACCCACCTTGTCTCCTGCCGTCCTGCACGACGGCATTGACGTACAGCGGCACTCCGTTCTGCTGCTGGCTCATATTGGCGCAGCTTCCCTTGCCCTGCATCTGGTCCTTGAGCAGCTGCTGCTTCAGCTGGTGCTGCTGGATCTGCTCGCGGACCTGCGGCGACAGCGCGCTCATGCCGCAATTCTGGGGCGAGGACGCCTGGCCCTGGACCTGCCTGCCGTACTGCGACGAGCAGGACGAGGAGGTCGAGGCGGGCGAGCGGGACTGGATCGACATGTCCTTCATGTACTGAGGGGAGCTCAGGGCTGGATGATGCTGGTGCTGGTACGGACTGCCGTTGAGCTTAGCGTGAGGCGAGATGGAAAGAGCTGGACTCGAGGGCAAGTCCAGGCCGTGCTCCTGCGTTATGCCTGTGTCCAGGTCAGTTTCCAGCCAGGAGGAAGGCGCGCGTTTCTTCGACTGGTGAACTTGCGGAGCTGAAAGAGTTTTAGTTCGTTGCTTTAGTCGTCAGTTTTTATAATGAGAAGTTGTTAATTTTTTAGAAATTTGTTGGAAATTTTTTGTAACTATTATACTATTTCACTATTGAAATGATAAATTTAAGATTATGCTTAGCGAGTAGAATAAATTATTTAAATTTATGATAAATATCTTTCTGTGGATATTTAAATCACATTAACTTTTTAAGCAAATTATGCTTAGTTTCCGCTTCATACATCAAATTAATGATCAATTTATTTTTAGTCTTATCAATTTAGAATGAATCAATCAAAATCACTTTTGCGCAATTAAAGCTTCAATATTTGAGATTGAATTTAAAAACTGAACTGCGTGTGCATTCATTACATATCTTGTCAAACTTTTCCACGAATGATAAATATTTAAATGCAGTTAATGAATTTAAAGAATTCTGTTTTGATAGCCTTCAATGTGCACTTTATATGTATAATACAACGTAACTTGTTCTCAAACGATTTCTTACATAAAATTTCTCCTCAAACATGAATCATACATTAATCCAATCATAAATTTTTACATTTCGACGATTGAATTTTTAAGCGTGACCTCTAAAAATGCGCAAATTTCCAATTTTCTTTAAAAGTTCAACTCACTGGAGCTCTTGCCAGAGGCAGCGGGCTGCGGCTGCATCTGCTTGACGAGGCTGTGCGACTTCTCGGTGAGCTGCCTGACCTGAATGCTGAGCTCCTGCCGCTGCCGCTGCAGGTCGCCGACGAGCTGCTGGACGCGCCTCAGCTCCTTCTCGAGGGCGGCCGTCGTGCCGCTGGAGTCGCGCGTCTGCACGTTGCCCGCGTACCGGCGCGAGGCCTGCAGCTTCTGCCGCAACACCACCAGGTCCTGCTCCAGTCGCGCGTTCTCCGCCACCGTCTCCTCCAGTTTCTGCAAGAGGATTTTAGTTTTAGCCGCCGCCTGAATCGGAGGGCTGGAGGTTGCGAACCGAAACTGTTGAGGTTTTTTCGTTTCATTTATTTTTTTAGTTATCGAAGGAAAACTTTTTAATCCTCTCTCGTTGACTGAGTTTATACTAACTTGTGATTTGTGCGAGATAAAAGTAATTTACAATTTTCTTGGTTCGAATGAAAAATTCAATAACTCAATAATTTCTTTGCGAATTTTTGCTCGCACATTTGCCCGCGTATTATTGATTGAGACTGTTAAATGCAACGGAGAGAAATATGAATAGTCACTAGAAGGAGCTTGAAAAAGTTTTTAATGAATTTCGGTTCGCGACCTCGAACAAAAGTCGAAACTTTTGCGAACTAAGCTATGTCGTGCGCTTTTAACGTGAAGAAAATTCAGTAAAGGAAATTGAATTATGCAGAAAGATGAGGGGTGATTTAAATAAAATTTGTGCTCTGAAATCGAATATGAAATGATCCATCGAAGGAATATTTAAACATTCACATACTTTATATCTACTACTATTGATATTTGAAATTTAGCGTACTAATAAATTTTATTTTTCTTCTTTCTATTATTTCAAAACGATTTGAATTGAATAACTTGAATAAGCAATAATTTTAAGAGGAAGTTGCGGATTTTGGTTAAGTATATATTGAAAGCAACGCTTTTATGTATTTTTCCAGTGAGAAGTAAATTTAAAAGATACTATTGCACGTATCTCTTTAAAACTTTAAAATTATATCTAACACTTTGCAAATGTCACAGGACATACTTATTATTTTTGACAAACATAAATTATGGAAAAAACATTTCAATACAAATTTATAAATAAATGTAATTTTTTTTCTCAAGTCTCATAAATTATTGTCACAATAACCAAACAATTAAATCCACTTATCTAATATCTAAACTTTTTATTTGGTGAATTTTTAGAAACCAGACGCTTTAAAAATTGTTTTATATCGTTTAGAGATGCTCTTATAACACAATGTATTTTCTTCCATGCAATATTGGTAGATGAAAAATTATATATGCCAAAAATAAAAAGTAGAAGAAACGTAAAAATGAAAAAAATAAAAAATAAAGACATCTACATTTCTTCAAAGGCGTCATTTTACCTGGAAGAAAACGGGCTTCACCTGTAAAACAACGAAGCCAGATTATAAACCGCGCCGTTTTACACTATTTTTTTAAATTGCAGAAATACCGCTTGCACTAATTGCAATTGAACGGTAAATTTAGCTTACAGCGATAATTAAAATAGAGCGCTAAGCTTCCGCAATAATTGTTAACGACTGACCGAAATGAATTTCAAACAAAATTTCTTGGTGGACGTATAGTTTGAAATTAAAATTCAAACAAAAATTTATCAAAGGGAATGTTTTACGTTAAGATTTCCTTTGAACTTTGCAATTTTTTTACTCGGAAAGTACTACAAAGCAAAGTCGACATTCCTTAACTTTACCAAAATACTTAAGAACCAAAATTTATCGTTCTTACGTAAAATACAGAAAACGTCGACAAAGCCTTACAAAATGATCAACCCAAAGTTAACTCCGATTTCAGAATTGCCCTACATCCGACTGAAAACAGAGAGCCAAACCGACTCCGTCCAACGTTTATCGCCGTAGAGAAATTCTGATACCGCGTACGAAGCATCCTGGCGGCGGAGAGGAGAGCCTGGCGCCTCCGACTAGTTTAAATCGTACCTTGGAGTTGTGCGCGAGCAGGAGGCGCACGCGGCTGAGCTCCCGTTCGAGCAGCAGCTGCTGCTCCCGGTACCGCTCGGCCTCCGCGGGGTTGCTGCGGCTGCAGCCCTGCATCTTGTGCCTCAGGCCGCCCAGTGCCTTTTCCAGCAGCTCCTGCAAAACCGAAGGGTAATATTTCCGTTTAGTCTTTGGTGGATGGGCACTTTTTCCGGATTCCGGGCGGATTAGAAGGGATTTGGGGACTCGGCCGAGGAAGAATATATGGGCGCTTAACCATAATTTTCATGTTGAAAAAGTTTTATTACTTTGACGGTTTGGTTGTACGCTGTTTAGTTGTTAAATAAATTATAAAAGATTGGTTTTTTATTAATAAAAAAAAATTAATTATGTTTCTGAAACAATAAAACAATTAAAGGCTATCCACTTTATAATTAAAGCTAAACTTTTATTGAATAATCGATATCATTTTCAATATAATTTACAATAATACTGTTAAATTTAATGTATTTAATCTTTCAGGAATCTATCGTCAAGTTACTCTCGAGAGTAACATTTTAAAAAATAAATCCATCTAATTGCATTGCAAAGATCGATTCGATTTCCGTTGCAAAGTTAAAATACAATTAGTAATTCGAACGCCTCTTAAAAGTCATAATTTAATATCATTGAACGTTCTATAAAACAACAAAACACATCTAATCGGAAATCAATACTGTTAATCGCCACCGAAACAAGACCGAATTCCAGCGGAGCAAAACCAAGAAAAAACAAAACGCGTCCCAAGTTTATTAAACGAAACTCTCGCAGACCGCAAAAGTTGTAAACGACAAACCTTGTTCTGCTGCAAACTGTGAAGCGTTCCGGATTCCTCCTGGAGTAATTGAGCCAACTTGTACAGCTGCTGCACCTTCGCCTGTAATAATCGTAGATAAAACTCACTTAGTATTGCTCGATCGGGAAGCAGAAAGAGTCGGCGGGTCTATCATTCACTCTTTTACACCGCTCGAGCTTCCGTTTATTGCGCGGCGACCGAAATCCGACTTGCTCCCTCGCGAATATCGGTTTACGGCAGTCGTGCCGGGCCTTTTTACAGACTGCTTTTTTACCGTTGCGCTTTTGCGAAGATATATTTACTGATATTGAACAGTTTAGCCTACGCTTGTAAATACCATAGAGTACAATTTTGTCGCTGATATGTCGTTCTGCACGTAGTAAAAAAAAACAATTTTAATTACCTTTTTTTTAAACAGATTGAATGGAAAATGATTCATGTTTTCTCTGTCAACGTAACTAGTTGAAAATTCTATGCGAGAAAGTATACGATAGTTTTCAAAATCTGCACTTGAAGAGATCTCGATGCTTCTTCATCGATGAACGAACTCCAAATGACTCGGGGACAGTTCAAGTCTGCGCTCGAAGAGATCTCGATGCTTCTTCGCCGATGGACGAACTGAAAATGACTCGGGGACAGTTCTGACATTTGGCAGATGAACTATTCTATACCTGAGTTTGACGGAGTTCCGGCAAGGGTCAGATCTGCGCTAATATAAAAGGGACAAGTACCCCAATTGCTTAATCGCTTTACTGCCTAAGTAGCACCTAAAATTTAGGTAGACCGGCAGGGGGCTGTCGTAAACTTAATTACTTCGAACTTTCGGAGTGTTATATTGTGTTTAGCTTTGCAGAAACTCGGAAAGTTGGAAATTGTTAGTTGAAAATTATTTCTTTAAACAAGACCGATAAAATCTGTACTCAAAGTAAAATTTATTTTATTAATTATGTATTATACTGTTGTTACTATATTGAGAAAAATGTTTTATTAAAAGTTACTATACTTTATACCAAAGTGTATGCAAACTTGCATTATCCTAGAAATTACTATACTAAGGACTAAAATTTAATAAAGCGATATCAATTTTTACTACAATTATATTAAATTTTAGTATAGTATAGTAATTTTTAATAAAACATTTCTCTCAGTGTAAAAATTCTTTTTGTAATAATTCTTTTTATTAAATTAATCAGATTATTTAGATAGCATTTGAAGCAGATAAAACAATTTAATTGATATTGTAAAGTGAGCAACACGACGAAGAAGGATATTTTGTAAGTAAAAATATCATTTATGAACGCTTACAGATTTAAAGAGAAAGCAATATAACCGGTATAGTTATGGTTCATAAACGGATTAAATAGTTGAGATTGTTTTCCGCTACTTAAGGCTCCGTCGTTTAACGATAACGAGTTTCGCAGCTCTTACCAAACGACGTTATTATGCATAAATAAATTTTCAAAACGATAACCAAACTCGAAAGCTATTTAAAATTATATAAATATATGTAATCTAATTTTCACTTTATTACCCCGTTTAATCGCCGAAACGGCTGAAACTCGAGCAGAAAAGCGGCTTTAGATGATATCGAACGAGAGGACACAGATTAATGCTATACAAAAAAAAATGAGGCCAGTTTCTTTCGATCAACCTCCACGAAATCGAAAGGACAAAGTGAAAGCTAAGCGCGTTTATCTCCCTATCGATTCGACTGTTGGGCCGTGACGAATTTATTAGCGACAAAATCCGAGGCAGATAAAAAGATAAGACAAACGGCAGGCGATTAATTAATGAAGTCAGCTCTGTTGTGTACGTTGAGTACGATAATTCTGCTTTTAGATTGTGGTGTAGTGGCTTTATTCGAGTAAAAGCTTTCGGGCCGTAGAAATTTATAAGCCGTAAATTTTCAGGGGATCAGGGAAAATCGAGGGAGAAAAATAGTGCGGACTAAGGATTATTATGGGCGCAGTACTGCTAGTTCGCTTAAAACTACATTAAAATGTAAAAACTTTTTTAAAAAACTTTTTGTATCTTGAATTACGGATGTTGGTAAGAGCTTTTTTTAGTGAGTAATAGTGGAGAATCCTTTTAGAGCCTGCAATTTTAGCAACATTTTTTAAGATTTTTTTATTATCGTAAATAATGGTTTTGTCGTTGTTTTTCATTTGTTTTTAAGTGAAAAATTATTCTCTATGGAAATGTTTATAAAATTTTAAGATGCACAGGGTGTAATGTAAATAATGTACAGTATAAAAACAGATAGAAACAAATGTTTATAACAACATACTGTCAAGATTTTTTTTTATTTATTCGCAACAAATAGGACTTATATACCTGCTTGTAATACCTTACTGTAAATGGAATAATAAACGATAATTTAACAAAAAAGCAGAACAATTAAGCAAATATAATATTTTATAATAAATAAATTCTTTTAATAAAAAGTGTGATATTCAAATTTAATAACTGCAAACACTGTAACGGAAATTAGAAACATTAAAATTACAATCGAGCAACAGCTTGCTTATTAGTGGCAAAATGTACCCGTAAGCAAAGCATTACCGACCAACTAAAACAGCAATTTTCCTAAATTCGAATCCCCCGCCGCCTCGTCGCCAGGCAATTTCGCAGCGCGCCCGAAAGACTCCCTCGCGGATCCGGCGTAGGTCGTCGCGGCGACAACAGCCTTAGGCCATTATTCGAGCAGTCGGCAAGTCTCCCGGCTGTCTGGACTCGACGGACGCGCGGGGATTAACGGGACAATGACCGTTTTCGCGCGGAGATCGGAGAGCCGACAAGCGAGAGACAGGTGCTATTGTCGCGGCGTTTGGGAATTGACGCGCTGGGAAAGTGGACGATTCGCGGACGGCTTTACGGGAGATTTTCCGGAAAAGAACGGCGAGCCGCTCTTCGATTTCTGTCTGTTTTTGTCGTTTTTTTGCTTGAGGTTGGGTATTCGAGGGGGCTTTTGGCGGATGTTTATGGCAGATTTCTTCGTCTGGCGTGCGTTAGTCGGGGTTATTTTATAGTGATATAAAACTTATTGCTTTGTACTCTATTCCTTAAATATAATGTTTATTCTCTTTATAAGCATTGCATAACTTTGGTTTCCCCTTTCTCGTGCACAACGAAGTACAAGTCTTTTCGTGGAATTACTTACAAGGAGTTACAAAAGTTCGCCTTCTCAAACTTTTGTAAACGAAAGGCAATGAAAATTTATTAACGTTAAACTTCAGCCGTTAAAATTATTTATTATACACTTAAATTAAAAATACTACTTTTTTTTAACAAAGGCAGACGAAAAGTTTCTCGTAAATTTCATTGATTTGGGTACGTTGATAGGCACTATAAAACCTTTTGTCAGTCAAGCTCAAAGCTGCCGTACACTAAATTCTCAAAACACGAAAAATTTCGAACAGACCCTCATCTCGAAGCGGGCAACATCCACACACACCGCAATCAAACAACCGGGAAACCCGGGAAGCCTCACCTGCAGCTGTCCGTGATCCGGGCTGAGTCGATCCCAGTCCCGGCGCTCCTCGGCGAGCAGTCGCTGCTCCTGGACGCGCTGGTTGAACTCGAGCCGGTCGCGCTGCTCGCGGCCGTTCTCCGCCGGGAGGAGGTCGTACCGCGAGCCCGGCAGACTGTTGCTGTTGCTCACGCCGTTCGCCGCGTTGCAGTTGTACAGCGAGCCCAGCTTCACCATGTTGTCCACCAGGTTCACCAGCGGCTTGCCCTTCTCGTACTGGAAGCAGAGCGGTTTTTCGTTGGGTTTTGCGAGGGTTAAGTGAGTGATATAGGGTGTCTTAAATAAAGAAAATAATTAAAGGTGATTTTTATAATGATTTTAATGTTTGTTAAAGAATTTTAATTAAAATTAATAGTGACTTAAAACTTGAAAAAAGTTTTTAATAAGGCGTCTAAGGAGGACCTTTTTATGAAAGCTATCATTATTGATGCAGTCTGATTCCAGTTGAAAAGTTATTATTAAAAAAAATTAATCGCAATTATCTTCTACTTTCAGTGACTAATAATTAAATCTTATAATAAGAAATTATTCTTTAGATACTTAGTGCAAAGATTTCTTCTTAATCAAAACTTTTACTATTTTTCTTTAATATTAGCAGATAATGACGGTTTATTACTTTAGACTGTAATACATTAACTTAATTAGACTTTGAAATTATTAAGATTACATATAATTGGCGAGCAATTTGAAAAGTCTGTAGTTTACACTCCAGGAAATCTGAAAAATGTGCTGAGATATAATTTCAGTAATAATACAATCTTGATTACTATTATTTCCTGCAGTATCTGCACTTAAGGAGAAAATAGAATGAATGTACAGCCCGTATTATAAATTATATTTTCTATTTTATTTTCCAAGAATTTATAAAAACTCATACCGAAATTATACAAGATGAACAGACTGTCTCGCAAGAACGGCATAGAATCCTTTAGTTCCCCGTGCAATTTCAAGAAAATAATCTTGAGTTCGTTTACACCGAGGAAACTTTTCACAGAGAATTGAAGAAAAATCGATTTTTGCCAAGGAAGTTCTTAAAATATGTACATCAGCGCGGAAAAACTTTTTAAATTTAGAGGAATTAAGAACCTTTTACCGGGAACTTCAATTTTTCAAACTCAACGTTCATTTCCTCGCTTCATCAATAATAAATTTGAAACCAGATAACGCCATATACCCTTCCCGCGGCAAAAAAAAACTTCCCCCCTGTAAGCCCCAGAAGACTTTTAATTCAGAGCCAACTTCCAGAACGCGGCCGGATTAGCACGTCGCTTACGAATAAATTGACGCATCGCCAATTAGCAACTTCGATAATACCAGCTGAGCGCGGATTTTGCTGCGTTTGTCTGCAGGATTGAGGAAGTATTGAGGCTTACGAACTATGGAAATACGCCTTTCTCGGTGCTTATTGATTTAGGTTCGCGTTTGGAGTTTACAAGTGAGCTTTGGAAATTTTTAGGAAGGTTCATTTTTGTAGAAGATTAATGAGGATTTTAAATGGCGAAGAAGCGACACGTTTAAAGTTTGTTGAGAAGTTTAAGATTGTCCTTTATGAGCTAACAAGAACGTCACGTAATGGACTGGCCTCAATTGTTCATTTATTCTGTCAATTAACCTCTAGGTGGTATCTGACAAAACAGTTTAGCGCAATTAAAAAGGTACACAAAGTAATTAGCTCCATACAAAGGGAATTTTTTTAAATTAATTCCCGTCGTTCGTCGCCAACTAAAATACCTAAACGCGATTAAAACTGTCCTTTCGCATGAGAAAATAAACAATTTAACTTCAAATAGCATTGACGCAAGCACATCCTAGGAAAAAATACTTTTCTATTTCGGCACCTATATAGATAATGAGAATACTTTCGCCAGCACAACTCGATAAAATAATCTACAAACCACTTGAATCCACTCGAAATTACATTCTAATCGTATAGGCGCCAATTCAAAATTGAAAAGCTGATAAACAGGCAATATAGTTCCTCAACCCCCCCTTTCATAAAAATCGTTATAAAAATACGTTAATTATTAAATTCTAATTACACAACAACATAATTTTACCTGCTTCTCGAGGTCCATAAGGTGTTTCTTGAGGTCGTCCAGTTTCTGCAAGTTTTCCAATCGCCTAGGCGCATCCAGCTCGACGAGTCTAGCCTGCGAAGCCAAAGAAAACCGATTCGTGTCACCAGTTCATTTGCAATCGCTGTACCAAAAGCCAAGAGGAGATGAGCGTTTTTTTGTATACCGCACCGGAACTTTGCAAGTTTCAACGAGTGATTAGAGTTTCTAGATAGTTATCCGTGCATCTAATATGCTTGAACGCTGATAGAAATTGGGGGATCGTTTCGTCGTCGATTCCGGAAGCTTTTTCAAGTGCCTGAATTAGAGGGCTTGAAAGCTTTAAGGTTATATTTAACACTTGCCAATCTGCTTTTAACACAATTTAACGCAAAAACTCCCAATTTCTTTCATCAAACCTGAATAAAGAACACTAGATATCGGTTAGAAACGATGATTTATAAATAAGTACTCATAACCCAGAAAGTGGCCCCCTACGAAAAAAGGTAACAAGACACCCCAAGTCTCTAAACGCCGCCGCGTTTCATTCACCGAAGCACCTACTCGTAAGAGAAACACATAAGCGAATGATGGCGCATGGAAGAATCAGCCTCCGCCGTCGTCGTCGCCGAGAGCCTCGCAGCCTCGGAGAAAAGAGAGCGCGCGGCAAGAGTGTCTCTTTCGCGGAAATTCGACGCGGTGAGACGCCGCTGCGGACACTCGAGCCGCCGCGCCGCGACGGCGGAGGAGGGTGGAGGAGAATGAGAGGAGGTTCCGAGCGCGAACTCGACGTTTAATTTATCCGTAACGCTCGTCGGTTCGCGAGATACGCCGCGGGGGGTTTTGGTTATAGTTCGGTAATTGGAGCGGGTCTCCGGACGATCTGCTCTCGGGAATTTATATAACGACGCGGCTGCATGCGCGCACGTGTCCTTCTTCGAATCGCGGGGCGTTGCGCGGGTGTAGTTGCCAGTTTACTTTGGCGGGGCGTCAAAGTACTCGGGGACAAATGTAACGCGCGGATTTCTGCCGAGTCGTAAGAGTCCGCGTCGGTGTCTTCATTTTGTGCACATGTTTATCAGCTTCAAAGGAGAGTCGGCGGAAATGTAAATTCAATTAGGGAACATTTTCGAATGTATACGGTTAAAAATAGTCGTAATTCCCACGGCAATCTGGCACAGTTGGCACACCGCGAAATAGAGAATTAGCGGTCTGTTGTCAAAACGCGACGAATATTTAAATTCCGAGCGAGTTTGTATTCTCCAGCGCGAGTTGAAAGTTGGCCAACTCCGCGGCGAGGACATACCTGAAAATTTAATTAGCTCTCTTATTTTGTCTTTTTAATCAAAGGAGCGAATGATTATTTCGTATACCGTAATTTTATCGTTTACGCGTGCCGGTGGATTAAATCTGTTTGATATATCAACCTTAGATTAATATCGAGCCCAAAAGTCCCATAGATATAAGAGATAATGGTTTATCAGATTCAGAATGAGAGAAGCGATGAGTTACTTGCAAGCATATCTAATCTTAGTTATTAACAGTTTTAAGAAAGAACTATTTATTAAAGACAGATAAGATAGATCATCTAAATATTTTATGTAAAATAGAATGAAAGAGTATAATTAACGTATTGATTAGTGCTTAAAAGTATGTACGAAAAATTATAAGCGACGAAGCCAAAAAAATGACTGCCTGCAAAATAAGTTCAGCCGAACCGACATAAAGACGGACACAGATGACGATGTCTGGTTAGATCAATGAGTGGTACTGTATTTTGCATGCAACGATTTTTCCAGCTAACAAGCTACAGCAGATATATATATATATATATATATATCTCATCTAGAACCTGTGAAAAACAAAAAATCATATTCAAAATTAGTAACGAGTAAGGAAGTGAAAACAAAAACGGAGCACCTCCGGTATCCCCTCTCGGCGAAGCGTTCCAACACCTGTGAAAGCCGCTAAACGAAGCTAGAAAAAAAAGAAGCGAGCGAAACCAGCGGGCGAAAGCACTCTAAAAAGGCCCCCCCCTCTGCTCGCGCGAACCGGAGCCAGCGCATAAGCGAGATTATATAATAAAAGCGAAGAGAAATATAAAAATTCATCAGGGATCTAAGGACCTGAGCCTCGATCTCCATGTGGCAGGTCTCCATGGCCTTGCAGAGCGTCGCGCTCTGCCTGCGCAGCTGGATCAGCAGCAGGACCAGCTCCTCGTGGGTGCGGCCCAGCAGCTCGCCCGCCGACACCTGGACCAGGCTGCCGCTGCTCGACGGCCGGCTGCTCCGACGGCTCTGGGGAATCAACGCATGCAATGTTGTCACCGATTGGGCGATGCCGCTGCTGCACCTGAACGGAGGCGGCGGTGGTAATGCTGATATATGGCGGATATGCTTTTTTCGCCGCTGATCGAGGAGCTTCTTCGGTTTGGCGGGGGGGATTTTTTTCAATCAGCTATTGGAATTGACTAACAGAGTTATCAAATAACTGCGATACTTTCTTGAAATTTGTTTCCTTCTTAACTAACTGGCCGACTCCTAACTTTAGAAATTAAGAGAAATCCAACATCCGCTTCATAAATCAATCAACAAAAAAATCCCTCCGCACTCCGGAATTCCCAGCCCCGCGACTCCTGCCAACTTTTTGTCCCGGCACTACGAACTCTAACTAGTCCAAACTTCATCTCCCGGGTAGTTTCGCTCCAGCGATAAATCCCTCCCCAAGAAACGTCGCGCCGATCCATCCTGCCCCAACGCCGCACATAATAGTGCAAACTCCTCGCGTTTTTTGTCGGCGCGACGTCGTTCCGTTTCTCCGCGCTTCTCGGCCGCGCGCGGCGGAGTTTCCAGCAAGAAGCGGATTCGGCCGCGGCGGCGGTCATCGGAGAGGTCGGGTGTCGGGATAGAAAATGAGAAAGCGCGGGAAAAAAAAAAAATTGTCGCGAGAAAGCAGCTGGGCTAATGAGTCGGAGTTGCGCGTTTAACGCGTCGCGGCGAGTTTTTAAGTTTTAGCCTTCGGGAGATTTAATGTGGCCTGGGTACTTTCTAAGTTTTTAAGGATCTTTGCTGGCAGCTCGCGAGGAGTGAGGTGTAAAAACTGCGCGTTGAATTTTATTCTGACTCAGTTTGTGGGTCGAAGTGAAAAGGACTTTCGCTCTGATGTAAAAAAAAAAAGAAAAGAGTTGAATGCGATAGATTCATCTTCTACAAAAAAAGTATTAAATTTACGGCGAATATGTCAAACAATCTACAAAAGCGTTCGAACTAAAACCAAATTACCTCCAGCAAGTAAGCCCCGTTGCTTATCAGAAATAATCAGGCGGGAAACTCGCGCTAAACCAGGCAGTGCATCCGTTACGACTTCTGTCCGTCTTGTCCTACGCGGAAGCACGTCGTATCCGCATCGAGACGCTCTCCGATAAGGCCTCGATGCGTGGCGCGACCGAAGTGAGGCTTTCTTGTCGTTGGCTCTCGGATAATGGAGTCGCGAGTTCGGAAATGAGGGGATTAGAAAATTAAATCCGATCCGTGTGCCACGTTTTACGAAAAAACGCAAGGGTTATTTTAACGCACTGTTCAAGTACACCGTCCTCTTTCGTACATTTAACACGTACCAAAACCTTACCCTCAAACAACAAAACGTTACCCCCCAAGAACCAACGCTTCCCCCCCTCCCCCCGAAAAAGCTCGACGCCGCTCTCCCGAACTTACCCCGAAAACTGCGGCGCGCGGCAATTACCCCAGGCGCGATTTATGCCCGGCACGCTCTCGCGCCTCTAACCAACTCCGCGCAATTAGGGACTTATCGCGTGGCCCCCCCCCAGGTGAGGACGCTCGGGTCAAAGTTTGGCGCGTTGCACCTGCGCTCGATTTTTCCGGCCGCGAATGCGGACGCAGATGCAGACGAGGAGAGCAGCAGTGCTTATGGATTTTTAAGCGGCCGAGTGATCGGAGGCTGAGGGAGGGGAAGAGAGTGCACGCGTAAAAATAGAAATGATTGGCAATATATTCTTAAGGTATTTAATATATTAAATACCTTAAGGATACGTTGCCAATCTTTTCTATTTTTATACGCGGGCGATAGCGGAGTAAAAAGCCCGTTTTTTGGAGATGAAAATTACAGTGTCTTTGGTGATTGGTATATAACTAACTGCGGAGAACTATAGTACTTTTCGTAAATTTTCACAGTCTGCCAGCGAACTGTAACACATTGCAATTTCGTCCGCCGTAATTTTTCTCCGCGCGGTTACGAAAAGCCAGCAAAGGAAATTTAGCCGACTCAAATAACTTTATTAGCTCGTAAAAGGTTTTGCGGAACGTTGCGCAATTCGCCTCGCGCGCATTAAGAGAGGCACTCAATTAATCAGCAGCCTCGAAGCAGCCTTTTTACAGCGGGCCCTCGCTAAACCAAAGCGTACATAAAACTCAATCTACCGAACCGCACGCGACTCCCATACCCCGCACAAACGAGCCAACCCCCACGTGTTTATAAAAATCCCCAACGACGACTTCCCCGCCGATGCAGTTTCACTATAATATTCCGCAAGAAGCACAAACCAGAGGAGCCCAAGCAGCTCTCGGCGTCGGCTCACTCACTCGAATCCTCCTTGGCGCTGCTGCCTGCAGGAGCTTGGGGGCCTGCACAGACGCACTCCTTGGGCCGCGGGGAGAGCGACGGCTCTCCGAAAAGTTGGACGCGCGCGCGAGTCAATATATATATATATGTGTATATAGGAGGCTGCGGGGGTTCGCGCGGGCGGCCGGCAAAACAGCACTGCGCCGCCGAGTCGAGCGCGCCGCAGTAAAAACTCTCCCGCTCGCTCGACTCGCCTCGCCGCCGCCCTCCTCCTCCTCTCCTCTCCGTATGTACGCGGAGGAGGCCTGGAGTGTGTGCCGCGGCGCAGGAGCGGCCCTAGGCCGACTGGCCCCGAGTGCAGTGGCGGGTGTTTTTTTGGGCTCGGGTTTTCCTCGGGCTTTTTTTTGCGCTGTGCATCGCGAGGGTTTTCGGGGGAGTTGGATCGCCTTTTTTGGGTGGGGATTTTTTTATTAACGCGGCGTCGGAGTTGTTTACGGAGTATTGTTCGCAAATTTGGCGCGCGTTCGAGAGGTTAAATCTGCGGACGAGAGCAGATTCCGGAAATAAATAGCTCTCACTTGGCACACCGGCAGGAGCAGACTTTTCAACAGTCACCGAAGTGCCGCATTTTTCTCGGAAAATTCTAGTTTTTTCGGTTGCGAAATTGCCCAGCCTCCACCGGCGGCAACAATATTCCAGGCAAGAAAATTGAATCGGGTTACTCTAAACCGGGGGGGCGCTCATCCTTCCTTCCTTCCTCGTCTTGAGTTTCTCCTTTTGTTCCCCAGGCCTCTCTCTTTCTCTCTCAATCCGGCCCTCTTTGTCTTATTCGCTCCTCTTTCTCCCTCCCCGAGAGCCGTCGTTTGACCAGAGTACGCCGAGTGTCTTATACGTTTTTGCTCCGGCGAAGGAGGAGATATCGACTTAGTCCGCTGGTTCTTCCTTATTTTTTTCTTTCTCTCTCGCCCGTCTCATCTTCCAGCCGCGACGACCGGCAGCGTACTCGGGGCTCTCTCTCTCTCTTTCTCTCTCCTCTCTTCCTCTCTCCTCGGCCGTTATTCTCTCTGTCGCGCGCGAGAGAGCTCCTTACTTTTTTCTCGTTCTCCGCGCCGCGCTCTCGGGATTGCTCGAGTTTCCATTATTGAGTGACTGATGCGCGTCTTACGAGCGGCCGACGCTCTTTTCTCGCCGCGCGCCCGGCTTTTGCGCTAATTGATTGCGAGAGGTTTGGGAGACGGTTCTTTCGGGTGTGGATTCGATGGTCTTATCGTGGTTCGGTGTTTCGTTTTACATTGCGCTTTCAAATTAGAGGGTAAATATTCAATTTCAGTATTAGAATTGTCTGCTTTTAATGGAAATAAAACAAATTTTAATGTTTATTTAAATTTGAGATTTCAGTCATTTCATCCGCAAAATTAATTTAGCACCAATTTGCGCACAACAGAAATCATACCAAAGAAATCTTGCCATTCCTGGCGATCCGCGCGAAATAATTCACAGCTTCGCTAATTGAACAGATACCCCAAG
Source organism: Ormyrus nitidulus (assembly GCA_900474335.1). Lineage (NCBI taxonomy): Eukaryota > Metazoa > Arthropoda > Insecta > Hymenoptera > Ormyridae > Ormyrus > Ormyrus nitidulus. Next base: position 67,267 of record UCOL01000404.1, read on the forward strand.
TAAACCAGAATAAACTTTCGATCCACACTCAATACCCGACCTTAATCCGATCGACTCCGCTTATTTCCTCACCTAAAAAAGTCTCTCCCCCTTTAACCTCCTACCTTACCGTGTAAACCGTCGACTTATACCCTAATTAGCCAAAACGATATTCAATCCCTCGGCCGATAACGCAATTATCGCGTCATAAAAGCGCGGGCTCTCCGCGGCAAACGATATATATATATATACCCACTTCTCCTTGCCGCGCGTCTCGATGACAGTAATGAGATTTCCGGCGTAACGGTCCGGCGAACCGGTAATTCAATGCGGCATTACACACGTGATATGATTTTCGCGGCGGCGCGCGAAAAATGCCCGCCGCGGAGCCGTTAGCATTAGCGGGGCTCGGATAATATATGGAGCAAAGGGCGCGAAACTAGTCGGCGCGGATAGCGGTCTCTCGGCTTCGACGATCGATTACGAGATATCGGGTATCCGGGCTGCAGTGTGCGCGCGGCCTTTTTTTGCCGCGAGAGACGTTTCCTGTGCGCGCGCAAGCGGCTGTCGCCCGTATCGGGAGCCGGGGACGGCGCTGACTTTCTTCGGCTTGTTATCGGCTGGCTTGTTTTGTTTTCCTTGGGAGCTGTGTTGCCTTTTTTTTTTTTGAAAATTCGTAAGTTTATCGGTGAGGTTTCGAGGGATTATCGTTGCGATATCTAAAAATCTTGGTAAATTGCTTGTTATTGGTACGATTTTTTAGTAAACTGGTGCCTCGCCTCGCTAGAAGACCTTTCCACCGGTACCAATCCCACTTATTCCACAACGCAAATCTCCTACACCTCCTCCCGCGGCAGAGCTTCAACTCGACCTCCGCGCCGTCGAAGTCCGCTTCCTCGCGTCCGGGGACTAAAAAATCAATCAAGTCGGCCGGGCCGATCGGCTCGCTTTACGATCGGGGCGCGACGGGGGAACAATACGGCAATGCCGGCGGCGGCGGCGGCGGCACACATGCGCGAAAACCAGTCTCAGGGTCGGAGGCCCTCTCGGAGAGCCTGGCAGGATCCAAGGCTGTGAGCGCTTGCCAATTGGCTCCGCGGCAGCGCGGCCCGATATCCTGCTCGTCCTTTTTCCGAGCCGAGAGAGAGCCGCGCGCTCATTTCCGCGAGCGATCCGGCTGCCGGGGAGCTTCGATTTTCGGCTCGGGCAGAGAGAGAGCCGCGGATTTCGATATTTAAAAAGGAGCGGAGGAAAAGT
>UCOL01000405.1:0-68471 GCA_900474335.1 Ormyrus nitidulus
GTACCATACAAATGCACTGTCAATTTGCCGAGTTTGTAACGAAATTCCTCGGCTGCAATTAAAAGTTATATCGTACCCGAATTCTTCGCGCAGCCGTACAAAACGAAAAACTAATAAAACATATAACGCCGGCAACCGGAGATCAACAATTGAAAACAATTTTGTTGAACCGCACATAACGCAGTGATAAATACTTCCGCGCGAAAGGCTTCGCATAGAAAAGCAAATTAAATATATTAGTAAATAATAAAAAAAGAACATTCACAATATTGCACGTATTTAAAACTTTAGCTACATATAAGAATCGACACTAATGCGTTTCTCGAATAAACTCCCGCGAGTTTCTCGCGTAAAAAGTTGTACATTAGCGGCGCAGTTTTGTGACTCCATGAAAAAGAAAGAAGAGAAAAAAAAGGGGAACGAGGACGTAAAAGGGAAAGCGTTTAATAGTTGTGTGCGTTATGACACAAATAGCACTCAGGCACTTGCCGCGCGGCAGATCCGCATTTCGAAGCGGCCTACATTCCCTCGGACTCCCTCGATTTTTTTTCCTAAAGTTTTATTGCTTAAATAATTCCCTCGTCTCGGCGCCGTTTTAATACGCGCCGCGGCATTTCCGAGCCTCTCGCGGAAATAATGAAACTCGTTACTTTTTGGGGCGGGAGATGCCTCCGCGAGTCGAGTTTGCTGCGCGCATCTCGAACGAGAACCCAGTTTTTGCCTCGTTCGAACCGACGGCAGCTGGGAAAAGAGCCGCGGCGTCGAAAGTTTGTTTGGAGCTTTTTATTTTATCCGACGAGTGTATCGAGTAGCGGTAGTTTTTTATTCGAGGAATATTTTCGCAGGTAGTTTACGAGTCTGATGGAAAATCTGTATTTTTAAATTCGATTTTACGGGAAATGTGAGAGATATGTTTTTCTACCGTTTTATATACAAGTTATAAAATAAAACGATGTAGTCATAAGAATAATGCTGGGTATCAACATTTAAATTTACATTGATACTACTCTAGATGTAATATGTTCCATAGCAAAAATTTCAGCAGTGGAAAATTTTAAAAATCTACAAAGTTAATATACAGTTTGCATACAGGAACATTCACTAAAAAATGTTCAATTTCAAGAAGAAAGGTACAAACAATCTTCCCTTCTTCAACCCAAAAACAAAATCATCCCCTCAAACGCACATCCCTAATTGTCCGACAACGACCCCAAGAGCCACCGGAAAAAGCGTCGCTCCCCGCGCAGCGGCGACGTGTCTTAAATTTCATTCGGGCGGGCCCCCCGTTCCCGGCGCGCGAAACGAGCCGGGGTATGCAGTCTTAAGTGCTTAATTAACGGCGACGGGCCTATTGTACTTTGCAGATTGACGTGAGAAAGGGCTGCGGCGGCCCCCCCAGGAAGGAGGCGGAAAGGCGGAGCCGAGGCATGAATCGCGCGGCCGTCGCCTGACAAAGAGATTTTCAATCCGAAGCATTAGGTACAATGATGAATCGCGAGAATGAGGAAGTAAGTATGTGTGTGTGTGAAATTTTTTTGTTTTTTAATTGACGGGGAGAGGATGTGGCGGTGATGGAATATCGATGTTAACTTGATTACGGGGTTATTTTATGGAGAGTTACTGTATTGAACGACGCGAGCTGATGTTTTCATTGGACTTTTTAATCGATATTTTCAATTAGCTTAAGTTATTTGCTCTGCTGATTGTGAGCGAGGAGGGACTGGGGGTAATTTTTTTTTTTTTTTTTTATTTATTTAGTAAATTTTTTGCTTTAACGGCGTTGATATAATAAAACATAACTTTGCTTTCTTTCGACCTGGTTCAATTAACGTCATAATTTGCAATATTACAAAATCCAAGCCACGGATGTGTGGAGATATAAACTTTGAAATATTTCATTGCCATTGAAACTGCGCGAAGCCGCAGGATAATGAGCAAAGTTCTCGGCAATTGAAAAATTTAACAAGCCATAACTCGCCGGTACAATTACGCGCCGTTACATTCAATTGCCGCATTATACTTTTGCTAATTATTATACACGACACACTTCCAGCTCGCGAATTCAAAAAGCCCCAATAAACCAACTTATCGGTATTTTTTCACATCCACTCGTTCATTCAAGTCCCTCCGTTCGTTCCAATGCTAACAACGAGAGAAATGTTCTACTAAAAATTACTTTTCTTTTTAGCAATGCAAAAACTTGCATTATCCTAAAAAATTACTATACTATATACTAAAATTTAATATGATTGTAGTAAAAATTAATATAGTTCTATTAAATTTTAAAACATAGTACAGTCATTTTTGGGATGATAAGTATAGTAATCTTTGGTAAAATATTTCTCTCGGCGAACTCTCTCATTAATCAGCGCACTTTAATCAGAATAATACAAAAATCCATATCCCCCTCTCGACAATCGGGTTTAATCAAAGCGCAGCCGAGCGCCTTGTCACTGCGACGACTACCCACCTCTGGCTTTCTCTCTGCCGACAGCAAAAGCCGGTACCCCAGACGCTCTGCGGTGCACTTCAAAAGGAAGCCAATTGCAAATGCCTGGTCCTCTCGGTGCTGATCTACGGATGCCTCGCCGCCGTCACTTGGTGCAGATGCGCCAACGTCACCAAGGTGCGTATTGTCCCCCCGGGGACATCACTCGAGCGCTTAATTTCCGCGTTTATATATATATATATATATATATATTCGGCGGCCGGAGGGAGAAAGGGCCGCGATTGTGAACCGCGCGGTTTCAATTAAGCTCGTTAGATTGCGAAATCGAGCGGACGAGCCTGGGGGATTAGTCGGTCGGAGCGATATTTTCGGGAGATGGGAGTTTTTTTCCGATGGTTCTTTTGTCGGCGAATTCCGGGAGACTCGGTGGGGCGGCTACACTGAAAATAGAATGATTCAATGAGATTTAAGCGGGGATATATAACGGGTTTAGTTGTCGCTCAAGTAACCGCATTAAGTTTTATTGACTAATTTTTATTAGTGCGCTTGAATAATGTAATTTAATCACTTGCATCGCTTTGTGATTTCAGATAGTTATTAATTTTTCAACGTTTCCAATAAAGACCACAAAACATGTCTCACCGTGTGACGATGGCTATATTTACATTCCTGTAAGTATTTAAATGTTTCATCGTAACATGCATTTTTTGTGATCGTAAAGCGATCAAAATGTATTAATTAAATTGACTTCATCCGATTTAAAAATGGATTACTCTTGACGTACCTTTAGTTATTTATGTACAATTATTAATAAACAATTGCAAACTCATGTATTCCGACAACAGCGTGTTCTTAAAATAAGTTGTATTATTAAAAATCCCTAATTGAAAACTATTTCAATTAAGCAGGTTACCTCGACTCTTCGCGATTTCTAATAAATTACATCATTTTAGTTGCTGCGACTTTGAATTTATTAAATTTCAAGTTATAAATTAAATTAAATTCAAGAAGGCAATACATATCTTTGCGAGGATGCGTCAACTTTCAGAAAATCATAAAGTAATTTTTGTGCGTCAAATAACCTGACACTTAATTTCCTGCGAGAAGTGAAATCTGATCTTGATGCGAATAAAGTAAAAAAGTTTCTTCGTTAAAAGTGTACGTAAAAAATCATACGAACATTGGAATCGAATTTTCTAGATTTTAAAAAGCAACGACTTCTAATTCACCTTCTTGATAAATGAAATTGCAGAAAAAAAAACTTTTGTCAAAGCTCTTTCCTGTTCAAACTGTGCAAAGAGGGGGAAAAAGCGTTAAATACAGTTTGCAAAAGTACGCACAGTATCGCGCTAACCTTACGATTTAATACTTCATTTCTATTCACGTCATCAAGAAAAATGAAAAAAGTCAAAAGCCGAGAGGATACTTTATTCAAACAAGTCAATGCGATCCGTAACGTCGATACAAAAAGGCGAGTTTTCCGTATAAAAGATTAGCGAACCGCAAGGCCGAAGAAAAATTGATTCGAGCCAAAGTCTCGGGACGGAAAAGCAGGTAAATAAAGAAACAATCGTGCCGGAAATCCGAAAAGACGTTGCGGTTAGTTGGGCTGGAAAAAAATGAGAAAGAGAGGTTGAGGAGGTTAACAAAGGGAGAAAACAACGGTACGGAGGACCATCGGCTTGGAATGCGAACGTATTTACGGAGTTGTTTGAAAGGATGGAAAAGCCGGGGTAAGAGAATAACATTTCCATCAGAAAGAAAAATTCATGCATCGGTTAATTAAATGAAGCAGATTTTCAGAAGAAACTTCTGAGAAATCCCGCAGTCAAGATTAAAGGTACTAAAAGCCTTTCATATTTTAAGAAACTTAATGGAATCAAACGGCTCAAAAGAGGCGGGAATAAAAATGGATTCTGATTTAGACGGCACGAATTAAAAGTCGAAGATGGATTGACTAATTCTAAAGGAGCGAGGCGCGGTCGATTTGGCGCGTTTCCGGGAGAGAAAAGGCATTTCGTTTCATCGGAGCGGAATATCTAGCAGGAGGGTATTATGCAGCATCCAGGCGCGGTTATATCTTGAAATATGGCGCGAGTGAAATGAGGTATGGAGCGAGCGGCGAGGCGGGATGTTTATGCAAGTTTAATGCCTCTCCTTCTCTTTTTTTTTTATTCGAGAAGAGATTAAAAAAATTAACGAGCAGGGACAAAAGGCCAGCTGCGAGGACGTAAAAAAGGAATACGAGCTGGCGCCAGTCCTGTTGCTGAAAACTTGATTAACGAAACTGGAAATGAAAAGCGGAGCGGATGTTGTTTCGCGCGATTAAGAATCTTTAAAGCGGATAACGCGAAATATCGCGAGAGACGATGGAAAAATGTGGGTAATGGAAAAATATCTGGTAGTTTATAGGAGATTTAAAATTTACGATAGCTCGGGGATTAAATAAAAAGAGGATAAAAAATAATACAACAAAGGCAGATGCTTAAAAGAGATAAAGGAAAAGCCGTACGGTAAAGAAACGTATAGATAGATAGGCGGTGTACTATTTTATTTTCTTTGATAAGCGAATTAAAAACGGTAAGAGAGGGAAATAAAGAAAAGGCAAATAAATAAATAAAAAACTTTAAGTTAATAAATTTTGCAAAAAGTTTAATTAACTAATTCAAAAATAAAAATTTGTGTATTTTAAACGCGAATCGACTGTGTGAAGAAATCAGGAACAAAAATCCAAGAGAATTCGGAGAGATGACAAATAGAAAAGATATAATGATGATGGTTCAACAAATAAGTACGTGAATGAAGCTGCTGTGAGTTAAAAATTCGATTACAAACGCAAGGACAAAATAAAATTTCTTTTCAAATACACGAGAGCTATGCAAAATAAAAGAGAAAAGCAGGAAGCGAAAAAGGAAATGGGAACAGTCGACAATAAAGATACGAGCAACTGTCAGGGAGGAAGAATATTAGAGACACTCTTAAAAAGGGAAAAGTAGTAAATGGGAAAAATAACAATAAAGATAAATGGATGATGGGTTTTAATAAGTTTTCTTCTCTGAAAGAGTCGAAAAGCAGGAAAAGCATCGCGTGTAACAAATAACTGGGATCGGTAAAACTACAATGACATCTTAATACGAAATAATAAAAGGTAAAATGTTGTGAGAACTTGATGTAATAGAATAAAAGAGATAACGAGTCTGAACAGAATTTCAAAATAATAAAACATATAGGGGTACTCAATGAAAATTAAAATGATCATAAAGGAAACCTAAAAGGTAAAAGGAACGATAAAACTTCATATCTACAAAAAGATTATAAAAGTACTGTAAAGATAGAGTAGATTCTTGTGCAAGAGTCATTATGTTCGAGTTTTCGACTTGTTGGCAAAAAGGAAAATCGAGTATGAAGGCGAAAATAATGAAAGTAATAATCAGGAGAAAGTATTTTTCTTAATAAATCGTGATAATTTTTGGTACGAAAAATATTGCGAAACCTTTTGTCGACGAAATCATAATCCAGGAAATAACGGAAAGAGCAAAACAAAAGAAGAAAAATCGTTGGTGATTTCAAAGGTTTGACGGTACCATTTTCCGTCAGGGATAAACATATTCCTGATTTATATGAGCCGAACCTCAGATGAAAAAAATAAGAAAATTTATTATTGATTACCAGATAAAGGTTTAGGAAGCAATTTCAAAGAGAAAAATATTACACGTATCAAAGGATTTATGAAAATGGAAATCGAAACTGAAATTCATTTCGCATTTGATCCAATAACAGAATCCTAAAAAAAACGTTACAAAAATAAATATTAAAGTGTCAAAATGCGTTCGACAGAAAAGTTACGAGTTATATGAAATAAAACTGCTTGAAAGCTGGAGCAAAGAAAAGTTTGAAAGTGCTTTTCTACACGTTGAGAGTGCAGGAACGAATAAATTATAGAGAGGTGGGGGTATTTTAAAAAGGATATGTAGGAAATAAAATTAGATCGTTGTGGAACTGACGCATCAAACTTTTTGATATATTGCAAAGGAACTGGAAAATACCTAAAAAATGATAAAATAGGCAGTATATATTCAAAAGAATAGTCCAAACATAAAACGTGAGCGTAGCTGAATAAATGAAATTGAAAAAGGTGGATAAAAGGTTTTCCATTTTTTGAGTTAGAAATAGAAAAGAAAAATAAATGTAGCTTTATATATTTAGAGTAAAAAAACTGGAAAATTAATACATAATATATCCAAGTCAAATGGCTTCCAGCTCAATTAAACAAAAAGGGAATGCTTAAAAGTTATTAATTAAAAGTTTGAACGTTGAATTCGAGTATTTCCTCTCGTTTGCAAAGATCAAAAGAAATTTCACATACTTTTTTTCGTAAAAAATTTGTTGGATAAGAGTATTAAGATCGAAAAAATTGACTAATCCAGGTTAATTTTCATTAAATTTTCTTTGATGTCACAAAATCTAAAATTCACTATTCCAAGCGATAGTCCACAAAGGAAATTTTTCAAACAATTCCAGTCTGTGTCTTTACATTTAAATCCAGAAAGGAATCAGTTCGCTCAGCTCTTTGAAATTCCTTTTGCTACCCTGAAAAATCTAGGAATAAAAAAACAAACAGTAATTCATTAAACCACACAGAGAAGCGCTGCTTAATTATAATTCTCGAAACTCCTTTTTGCGATTTGTTCTACATCTGCTTAGAAACACATACTCTTTCATCTTCTAGTGGAAATTAAATTCATTTTTTAAAACTCCATGCATCAAAAACTAAAAAAAAAATACTCTATTACCCAGGTGCATTCATCCAAAACATAGGAAAATCAATTTAAAGTCAATTACATTTGTTTACTCGCTCGCTCCAAAAGCAGAGCCCAATGCAAAAAAAAATCGTATACGAAATCCAATCGAGCGCACACCGCAATCGCACGAAAACAAACATAAACCCCTGCCTCCTCAGGTGGCGTTCATGGGCATGCTGTACCTCGTCTACCTGGTGGAGTGTTACCACTCGCCGATCCGGATCGACCTGCTTCACGCGGAGGGTCAGAGCGGCGTCCTGGCCAAGCTGACGCAGCTGCGCATGGCCCAGCCGACCATCTGGTGGAAGGCCATCTCGTACCACTACGTGCGCAGAAAGCGACAGGTCATGCGCTACCGTAACGGCGACAATTTCACCACCACCCAGGTACGCCAGCCGGCCCGAGGGCTTTCTTCTTAGTTTCACGAGGATTTTTCCGCGATTTAGCCGGGAATTCGATACGCGAGCTGAATGCCGGACGGTGCGGGGATAGGGGTTGATGAATGTGTTGGACCTTTGCGCGTTGGACGGAGAAATGGTTCGTTTCGTATTTTTTGAGAGTTTTAAGAGAGGATATAAATCTCGTGGAAAATAAGACTTGTATTTAAAAGCGTGACTATTTGACAAATAAATAGTCTTCGGTTGTTGTGCCTTTGAAATTAACATTGTAATTTCATAACGACTGCCCTTTTAATACTGGCTTTAAGTTTTTCAAAGCGGCTTTGCATTATGAAATTTCATTTTACGCTTTGCGAATACCTATGGGACTTGAAATGGAATTTATAGCTTCATTCTCTTAAGTAGTATCATTTAATAGCTCATATTTTGAATACGCAATTTACGAATGCTTGGAAGTCCACGCTTATATAGTAGTTTTTTAGAACATTAAGTATTAAACAACATATATTTTTTTAAATTTACTAGATTCGTGATTTTTTTTAAATTAATTAATGACGAACTCATCCTTTTCCGTTTACTTTCAAATCTTTTTTTTCGAAAATTCGACCTCGGGTTTAGATCAGCACAATTGGATTTGAGAAAATCATTTTTGCAATTTTTTTCAAGGAATCATTGAAAAGTTTTAAAATTTACTTAAAAAATTTTGAAAAGACATAAAAAAATCTTTCATAAAACTTCACTATTCAATTTCAACGTACTTAAATTCTTGTTTTAGATTACTTTTTTCCGAAGTAGCTGGTTTCATGATGGATAGCGTTCTTTAAAAAAAAAAATATCTCATATTCTTCAGGAATTTTTAAGAATAAATTCCAAATAAAACCCTTATGATTTATTCGATTGAACTTTCCAAGTATGTCAATGATTTTCTTGAAAAAGTATAATTTTTAAATATTAAAAATGAAACGGAATTTTGCAGCCTTTGAGGAAAATTGCTTTGCTTGATAATCTGGAGAAGATTATAATTTGAAAAATAATGATGAACTTCGAGGAAAAATTCTCGCAAATTGCAGTAAAATCATCCCCTTGTTCGCTTCTAAAATTACACTTTTAAAATTTCCTACTTTTTAGACTTATTCAAATTACAATTCTTTATAGCATTGGTCTACTTTTGCATCTTAAACACTGACTGATTACATGCATCCAATGCAAACGTAATTCTACGGTTTGATCTGAAACAGTTTGTTTTTTCAAAATGATAGCTTTTCTTTTAATAAAAAAAAAAAAAAAATGTTAGATACTTTTTCTTCCGACAAGTCCACTTTTCTATCTTTCTCTTTAAAAGAGACCTGCATCAACGATAAGAGTTTTAAAAAAGATCTCTGAGAAATTCGTCAGTCACGGCAACAGTAAAAAATAAGCCAAGTCAGTAAAAATAAGACCTGGCGTTTTAAATTAGAAGCAAATATTTGATTTAATCTTTCTTATTCTACTATTCGTTTTTTCGATCTGTTATATAGTAACTAAATAAGATTTAGATGCCTTGGATAATTACAGCGTTCATTAAAGCAAGTAATTGAACTTAGATACCAAAATTACGTCAGGAACAGCCTTTCTTTAGCAACTGATCCTGCGGTTTGCTTACAATAATGTAATTACGAAAACCGATACAAGTTTCCGAAACCCAGAAGTATTGTTTCAAAACTCTCTCTCTCTCTCTCTCTCTCTCTCTCTCTCTTGTAAATTAAACGTTCAGATTAACCGGTAAATCCGAACTTTATACCTAAAATTTAAATAAAATGCTTTTTCCCTCAAAAGCTTCCATTCCCAAGTGATGCAACCAAAGTTTTAGTCAGACGCCGCATTTTTCCCCGCGCCGCTCCCCTACATATAACTCTCTTAATAAGCCCCTCTCAGAGAGCAGCCGCAATTCATTAGCGGCCTAAAACCACAGAACGACCGGGAGGGCAGTCTTATTTACCGGGGGCTCCCGAGGGGAGCGGCGTCGGGATCGATCATTGTTTTCGAATCTCCCGCGCCGCGTTTATTCAGCGCGGGACGCGACACGTCGCCGATTCAGGCCCCTCAAGGACTAGGCGGCACACTCGGCTTCCTCGCGCGGAAGGTCGCTCTCGAATTTTCGCTCTCGCCGCGCGTGTTGACTTGGTTTCCCCTCGCGGACGGGCAAATAGACCGGCGGCGCGAGCGGCTTTTTGTTTGGATAGGCGCACGCGTCGATTTTTTTTTTCTGCATATTTATAGATAAATGCCTATGGTGTTTACGAGGAATTGATGCGGCGATAAAAACGAGGATGTGTGTGTTTTTTTTTCCGCCGAATGGGCCGGACTGCTGGATCGTTTTACAAAATTGATTGAATTGAAAAAAAAGATGAATTTGAACATTTAAAAAAAAAATATATTTATTTTTCCATTTATTTTTTTAGCTTTTGAATTTAATATACTTTTATTATTAAAATATACCGTAAAAGTATACGTAAAGTTCATTTTGTAATTATTTTTAAACTCAAATTGCAATTTTGCATTGGTAATCTATATCACTCAATTATTTGCAACTTATCTAATTGTACATCCGAAGAATTCAGAGTCACTAATACCCTTGAAAAAGACCCGAATCCAGCCAAAACTTATATTCTTCTAATAAAGTGGCGCTAAACCGGCCGGGGAATAAAACGAAAAACCACAACTCGACGTCGGGCCACCTCAATGTTATAGTTTCTGCAAAACCAGCGGCACGCAGACCGAGAGCAAATTCGTTCCCGACCGCAGGCGGCATGCACGAAAGTGCGCACGAGGTTTTAACTTTCGCCTCGCGAAGCACTTTAACCGAAAAGTTGACATTAACTCTCGACCGGTGTACTGCGAGCGCGCGGATACTGTGTTTACGAAAGAACTCGAGAGAGAGAGAGAGAGAGAGAGAGCGCCGGCAAAGAAACTTTTTCTCGATTCTTTCCTCGCTTTGGGCTGCTTTTATGTTTGCCCGTAATTGAACGCCAAGTGCTTTGCATACGAATGCGCAATTTCGTTCGTACTTTGGAAATAAATGTTCGCTTCCTGGGTTTTCATTAGATCTTCAGGAGCGTCGGAATTTGAGAGCAAATTTTAATGATTGCTTTGTTGTCTCGGACAAAAGGCGATGATCGTCGATCGAGGAAGGTTTCAATGTTTTTATTTCGATGTTTTCTTTTGATTTTTTGCTTTTTTACAACACTAACGGGAAAAAGTTCTTTTATAAAAATTCTCATACATTAGTCAAGCGCTATTGCAAGAGCAGCCAGGATCGTTATCCAACGTTTCTCATCGAGCTTTCAATTTATTTCTAAAAATATACCATTCACTCCAGGGCAAAAATCCAATAATCATCCGAAACTCGATACAAATTCAAAACCATATCAATCGCACCCCGGGAATAAAAAAAGCACTCGGAATCAAATCCAGATTAGCCTCCCATCCGGCATTCGGCAGCCTATATCAACAAGCAGACCGAAGCAACAAACTCGTCTCATCCGCCATCATACCTCATTATCCAGTCCGCTAACAAGACACGGAACACCCCATCGGGCAAACTTTCTCGTGCAGCCGCGAGGGCACCTGAAACTCCCGCGGCATCACTTAATTTTCCCCGCGGCCGCGAAAAAGGGTGCCGCCGCGCGCCTGGCATAATTAATTATTTACGTGCGGATTAACGCCACCGCCGCCGCCGCCGTCGCTCGAGGCGTTTCCTGCACGAGCCTCGGCTGTATGCAGCGATCGATATATCCGCGGGGGGGAGAGCGCAGGGCGGGAATCGAGTGTCCACTCGTCGGAGCGAACGCTCGCGAGTGCACTTTTATCATATCGGCGACGCGAGGAGCGATAGCGGCTTTTCGAACGAGCGAGCGCTATTCTTTGCTTCGGTCTTTTTTCAAATTTTTGGAGGACGAGTTGATTAGCAGTCGCTATTTTTGAGACTGTTTGGATGAATAAAATAGAGTTGCATGCTGGATTAGAGGTTTTTTTAGAGGATGGGGAGATGGCTTATTTTTGTTTTGCTTTTTTATAGAAGCTGGATTGCGCTGCTTTTTGAGGATTGAAATGATACGTGTATTTTGCGGCGATTACGTTGGTTATGAGTAATTGCAGCAACCGATTGCATATCTGATTCAATCGAACGAAACTTTCGTTTGATGATGCCGAGTTTATTATTTACAATGTAACGGTTCGATTCGCTTTTGCTAAATATTCAAACCCCATCGATAAATTCATTTACGCAGAAAAGTATGAATTTGCATTCTATCTGTCGACGAAAAATCCTTTTACACGCATCTGAAAATAAATTTCACAAAACTCGAAGCCGCAAATACGTCATAATATACTTGGGGAAAACACGAGTTTCCAAAAAAAAAAAGGAAAACTACGTACAATTTGAATGTTTCGAAAGTAGAGCAGCAGCATTAAATCGTGACCTAAAACCCACAGGTGTATTACGAGCGAGTCAATTCTCACGCGGCGACGTCCTTCTACTTTTACGACTACTGCGGCTCGAAGGACATCAGCAAGGAGCTCGTACTGGACCCGAAGATCCCGATAACGAAAATCACGCTGTCGAAGGGCTTCGCCTTCTCGAACGTCAGATCCGCCACGGAATTCGAGGAGGCGAGATCGCGATTCTTCGCCGAGCAGGTGACGTTTATTTATGAGCGACCCTGTCGGGTGGTGTGTTTACAGACTCTTTCCGATTGCGGTCTCGAATCTCGGATTATTGATGTTTGCGAGAAATGGCGACTTTTTGAAATTATTTTCAAAGAGTCTGGAGCGATACGAGAAATTTATTCTGTCGGCGGAATATCGGTGAATTACGGGAATTAAATTTTGTTCGTTATTTGGCTGACACACATTGGCGCATTAAGAGATATAGAATAAATATTGGAAAAATTCCAAGCTTCGGTGCAATATTCAATACTTCCACACAATTAATGCCCTTTTAAAGGAACTGATACAGCTGCATTCAACTGACAGTACTTTTGCAAATATTTTTCGTTATCTGACATTTCTACTGGTTCGAAACAAAACATTTGCGCATAAAACTTTTTACTTTTTGAAATAAATAACTTCTTTGCAATAGCGTACCTTATAACGCAACTGCGGTAAATTGTTCGTTTAGCCCTTCTTTATTAAATTTTTTTTTATTTGCATCTAAAACTTTTACAATATTTAACTTTAAAAACTAATTTCCTCCCTCTTACCTATCAAATAAGCGCGCCTAACCATAACAAAATTCTAACGTCCCAGGAATTCCGGGACGATTACATGGAGATGAGAGAGGGCCTGGACCTGGGCTGCAACTTCAGCCCGATGACCCTCGTGGCGGTGCTCGGTAATCCCTGGTTCACGCGCCCCTACGTTTACTGGTGCCTTAGCGCGCTCCTGCTTAGCTGGCCACTCCGAATCATCATCGAATGCAACACGCAGTACGTCGACTATCAGGTAAATGGGGCGCCATTGTTCTCCGCGCGTCGGCGGATCAATGATTTCGAATGGGCCGCGGCGAATGTGACAGTCGATGCGAGCACACGATTCGAGGAGCCCCGTTCGTTCGTTACAGCCGAATTCATGTCGCATGAATTATGAAGTTTCCAAGATATTTATGCTGCTCGCCAGTTGGTCAATGGGGCCTTATTGATTTGCTGTTTATTCGTTCTTATTATAACGCGGTTCAATTTAGTATCTCTAGTAGAAATATTTATGGGTTTTTGTATATTATGGAAAGTTTAATTACTCATCTATACTTCAATGCTACAGTTCAAGTATGCATATCGTGCATTAAGATAAATAAATTAATATATCGGTGGATTGGCAGAAACACAATTATTGTCATTCAGACCTTTATCACTTCATAGTATAAAAAATATCGAAGATTACTATCCTGTTTGGTTAAATCATAACTTTCGCAGAGTAATTAAGCCCAGAAGCTTCGAGATCGGAACAATCCCATTCCTAACATCCCCTCCGGGGCTTCGCATGTCGAACAAAGCCGTGACATTACATTAGCGCAATATCGCAATCGCAATAATCCCACCGCCGCCTAAGCGCAACGCAACAATAATCCGCAATCAGGTGACGAAGCTGTTCGGCGTGAACTACGACACGCCGACCAACATCCAGATCCACACGTCCGCCAGCCAGCTCAGCGCCCCGGGCTCCTACATGCTCGCCCCGAGCTACTCGGAGGCGCTGCTGATGGAGCCGCTGGCGCCGCCCGCGGCGGCGGCACCCGCCGAACCCGCGGAGGCCCCCTCGCGCTCGGACATGGTGCCGAGCTACTCGGAGGCGCTGCTCTACGAGCGAGCCAACGAGGAGCACCAGCCGCTCTTCCAGCGCCCTCTGCACTTCCAGCAGAGGGAGCCACCTAGCGGCGCGATCTGCGACTGTCCCTGCCACGGACTGGCGGAGCACAGGAGGACCGACGGGGACGACTTCGCCTCGCAGGACAGCCTGCAGATGAACGATTCTTGGGGTGAGACTGCGAGCGTCATTAGGGAGGAGGCAGAGGGCGCTGCTGCCTTTGCTGCTGCCGCTGCTGCCCCTGTGGCGGGTACTTCGGGGAGTCAGTGCGCGCAGAGAGTTAGACAGACGGTAAGGAGTTCTTTTGTTTTGTAGTTTTAATTATGATAGTTTCTGGCGAGTGCGTACGTCATTACGGGGTAAACGGTGCTTTAGGGAAGTATGGCACAATTTTATTTTCTTTAATTTTCCGAGCTTGAGAGAGAGAGAGCTCGAAAAAGTTTTACCGCGAGCTATCTCGAAAAGTTTTAAAAAGTTTCAACCCCTTAACTATTCTACTTAGTTTCATACTTTTCGCAGATCATCAATTTCTTTTCATCGTAAAAAAAAAACTATTTTTCAGAAAGAAGTATGAAATATTAAAACATTTTTAAAGACTCAACGAAATACACGAAAGTTCACTTTACGAAAATTCGCTTCGAATAACGCACCTCGAACCCCTTTCCTCCCTCGCTCAGAGCACGGAGCAGGAGAACTCGAGCCTGGGCCTCGGCTGCGCGCGAATCTGCGACAGCTGCCTGAACGACGCGCCGACGGAGCGTCGCGGCAGCGGCTTGGCGGCTCGCAGCAACGGCGACCTCGACGCCGCGGAGGCGAGCGAGCCGCGGCAACAGGTTCGCAGGGCGGCCATTATCGAGGGGCGCAGGTGCATACTCAGGGAGTACTCGGAGCCGGATCTCAGGAGGAGCTCCGAGATGCTCGGCGAGGGAGCCGTCGGGTTCCTGCGCGCCAACGGACGCAGCCTGGAGAACATTATGGAGAGCGAGGAGACCGGTAGGCGCAGTGGTTTTTTATTATCGTTGTTGGGTTTGGGGCGTTGACGTGACTGACGTTGGGTTGTATTTCAAACTTACGCCTCGTTTGGGTCTGAAAATTTACGGAGTTTTATTTGATACTTGTAAAGGGTGAGTAGAGGGTATTACTGATATTCGAGAATACACGTATGATGAGACACTTAAAATAATAATTGTTTGACGATCTATCTTAATTTTATGGTAGGTAATAAATGTTTATTGGATCTCTTGTTCAAAATCGTTTGAGTAATTTAATACAATTAACAAACAAAATCAAATACTGCTTTTTAGCGAACAATATATAAATACATTTTAGCTTTTATTTTTACAAATTTTTAATACTAAGAATTTAATTGTCCTAGCTATCAAGATGGTTAAAAAATAAAACATTCGGTTTTTTTTTAAACACCAACATCTTTCAAAATCTATTTTTTAAGTGAAATTTAAAGTGGTAAAAGGGACACATTGAGAGAACAAGGTTGAATGAAACGCTAATGACAAGAAAACACCGTGTATTTCTTTCGCCACCTTGATAGCTAGAACCATTAAAACTTCTTACTTTTACAAATTCTCATTAATTCTACAAAAAATAATCAATTGACATCCACGTCAACACCGAACTCGACTAACCACCAACCCCCCCTAACCAGGAGAAAGCCTGCACCTCCGCGCGAGCTCCGATCGCCCGGAGGCTCCGAACCCCCAAGAGCAGCAGTCCAACCAACCGGGCCGCAGCACGGGCGCGATCCCGAAGCGAACGCATCAGCAGCAGCAGCAGCAGCAGCAGCAGCAACCGCCGCCGCAGCCGCAGGACGGCTCGAAGGTCGGCTCGAGCTTGAGCCGCGTGACGGTGAACCCGATCGCGGAGGCGGTGAAGCGGCTGCCGAGCTCGCGCAGCACCTACTTCTGCCTGAAGTCGATCCTCAAGCAGAACCGGCGACGCTTCACCCTCGTCACCCCCGAGGAGCTGCAGAGCCTGACCAGGGACGAGCGCGACGGACAGGAGCAGGAGCAGGAGTGCGGCTGCGACGGCTGCAGGACCGAGCTCGAGAGGCCCGACAGCCTGAGGATCGACAAGCGGAGGCCGCTCAGCTGCCAGTCCCTCGGTTATAGGAGAGAGAATTCCAGGTATTTGTCGTTTTAGTATAATATTAATCAAGAGCTGATTATTATAGTCTTTATTAAAATATAACGGGGGGTGTTGAAGTTATATAGGTAATATAGGTAATTGATTTAATTTATTTGGTACCTTTTAAGTGAGAATGGTGGTTTAAAAATTTTTACTCGATTCAAGGTGTTAAGCAAAGTAAATTGACCTATAAAGATATTTTTAACTTAAAAACTAATCGAACCTTTTGAAAAAGTATTGATTTTAAAACTAAAGCAGGTTCCGAATATTTACTTTATAATAAAATTAATAAATTTCCCGAATAGTTACTATTAAAATTACCTCACTCATCGAGTCATAAAGAAAACGATCAATTAAAAATGAAAAATCTACAAAAAAACCAATCACTCGTATACAAAACGAACTGCATTTGCAGACCCTTAAAAAATTGCTCTCCCCCACCGACGCGGCAAAAATCATTATCAAGGGGCAGCAGTAAGTACCGCAAAGCAAATTTAGCAGCACACCTTAAAAGTTAAGCTTAATCATCCTGCACACGGAGAGAGAGAGAGAGAGAGAGAGAGAGAGAGGCGGTCATGCGGGATCCTCGTGCACTCTCCGTTGCCTCGCGTGCCTGGCAGTCGTAACGTCCGGGGCAATCTTATAAGTTGTTCTCTTGTTAGCTCGAGGAGTTGGGCCGAGAGAGAGAGCGAAGGTTAGACCGACATATCCATCCGTGAAATGGTTTATCCGACGCGAGTGTGTGTGTGTGTGTGTGTACGTAAGCTCTGAGGCCAAATTGACGTCACGGTCGCGCGCCGCGATGTACATTCTAAATGAAGTTTTATTTTCCGCTTAGAAGCGGCGAGGTTTTGGCAAAAATTGCTTGGTATAAGACGGCTGAAGGGCGAGGCACGCTGTTGCTTACACGCGAGAAATGACTTTTGACAGCCCGGGGAATTTCTTCGCTTTTGGGGAGCTTTAAATCGGTTTTTTAAGCGTCTCCCGCGGTTAAATTCAGTTTTTTTTAACGCAATAAATTATGTGTACTCTAACGAAAAAAGCAAACTTCTTTCTAAATTGAAAAGGCCAGGCGTTTACGCGAGATTAAAAATAATCCCTCGCTTCCTCGGATATGGTAAACGAGCTCCCCCTACAAATTGTCTTCCCTTATCTGCCTAGCGCACGTAATTTCCCCACCGCGATACGCAAGGATGAAAAATCGAAAAACGGAACCAACCCGGCATGGCGATTAATTTATACGTAAAAGAAAACCTCTCCGCTTGCAGAACTTTAATCTTCGCGAGCCCGATCCAGGTGGTCTGCCCCACGGACCCGTTCGGCGGTCGCAACCTGGTGCAGAGCGAGCATCCGCCGGACTACGAGGAGGCCCTGAACCTGCCGGTGCTGACGCGGCTGCGCCGCTCGCGCACCGAGCGGGACGCCACCACCTCCTCGGGCTCCTCCGCGGCCGGGACCTCAGCGGCGAAGGCCGGCAGGGCGTGGAGGCATCGGCGCACCATGAGTACTGATCCGCAGCAGCTCGCCGGCGCCAGGTGAGGGAGTCTTGGATTTAAGTTGGGTTTGACGCCTGAGGTAGTTACTTTTTTACGATTGGATGTATAGGTGGAGCGAGGTTTTGCTTTTTTGATTTGAATTGGCTGGAGTCTCTTTGAATGTACTTTTATTTTTGCAGTTGTTAGAATCGATCGAACTTTTAGTTTGTTTATCAATTACATTATTAGCCTTATAGTGTACAACGCTGCAAAGCGTGACAAAAAACTGACGTAAGCAAATGTAATTATACAATGAAAACTCTGACTTTTCGACCTTAACGAAGACCCACTTCAGTGAAATTCTACACTCAGAGAAGAAACATAGTAATAAATTAAAAATAATCTTGTAAAAATTACCATATTGTACCATTTAGTAAAGCCACCACAGACTGTCAAAAACAAAAAAAGTACTGCAATTTATAAGAAATTTTACTACACTGTTCAATAAATTTTCCTATAATGTGTGGTAATTCTTTTGGTTTTGACAGTCTGTGGTGGTCTTACTAAGCAGTATGATAATTTTTACCAAACTTTTCTCTCAGTGTATAAGGAGAAAGCTTTCTTCCACTTTGATCATTCGAATAAAATACGAATAAAACCGAACTGAAAATCATCTTCTCCTGCTCTCAGCACGGACAACACGCGGACGGCGCTGATAACGAGCAGGCAGACGGGCCTGAGCGAGACGGCGATCTCGCTGCCGTCGTACGACGGGCTGGTGGTGCCGCCGGACACGCGCAACTCCTCCAGCCAGACGTCGAGCGACGAGCGCGGCGGCGGCTTCCTCGGGCTCGACGAGCTCTCCGCCCCAGCCGCCGAGGGCACCACTTCGCTCGAGAGCGACAACGCCGCCGCCGCCGCCGCCGCCGCCGCCGTAGTTGGACTGCCCGAGACTAATGGGGTTCGTTCACTTTGTTGGATGCTAATTGAAGGGAGCTTAGGGTCCCGCGGGATGAGGAGTTTCTCGGGTTTTTGCAACGAGCGGACGGTCGTTTGGAGTTGAGGAAGTTTGGGAGGAAATTCATTGCTCGTGTTGGGTGTGTTATAAGATTGGAGATTTTTGTTTTCTTGGTTTTGGATGAGGAGTTGGGAAAACTTATTGAGCTGCGTAATGTCAAGGCGTTTTTTGGTAAGAATAAATGATGGAAGAATTTTATTTTAAAGCAATACGGTAATGAGTGTCATTTATTATGAAATCACCGCTGATTTAAGTTGAGAAACCTTTTTTAACGAATTTATAGGTAGTTTAATTATTCAAATGAAAATTGTTTTTTCATTAGAAAAGTTTTCCCTTCGGAAATCGGTTAAACTTTTTTTTAGCGGAAAATGTAATTAAATATACAGAAACTTTTTGTTAGAATTGAATAGAATTACTATTAGACTGATTAAAAAAGTTTTCGTGCACCGTCGCATCGTCGAGCGAAAGAAACCCTGTTTACCCCTCCAATTCGTTCAGCATTAAACAAAAATTTATCGCTCTCTTTTAACGCTCCTTTAAAAAAAAAACAACCCTAACCCAACTTCCCCGCGCCACCCCCACATCGACCTCCTCCCCCGTCGAAAAAACAACATTCCTCGCTTACTAACCATCGCCCGACTGTTTCCCCCCCGCAGGTAAAGAGATCCCGCCTAACGAGGTCCCTGACGGAGCGACGGAGCGGCCCGGAATCACGGCGGCACGATCGCGCGCTGAGGAAGAGCTTCACCGAGCGAGTCGACACGGGCTGCCGGGCTGGCAGGCGCGCCAACATCAACATCGAGACCTCGCTCTAAGTCGCCCAAGACAAACTAATTACCAGAGGGGGCCGAGGCCGCGAGGCTCGCGCTGTGGACTTTGACGAAGACGCACACCGCGGGGCTCGATTGTTTGGATACCGCGGGTATAGTCTTACTCTTCGGCAGGGGGGGGGGGGGGGGTATTTTTGCTTTGAATCGTCGGAGAACGGAGGTTTACTGGAGAGGATTCGAGTTACGAGCTTAGTTTTGGCGGTGCTGCCGACTCGCGTCGGCAATTTAACTCGTTTTGGCATTGAAAATCTGCCTTAAAAAAAAAAAACGCTGGAACGCGGTGAAATTATTTTTAAGAGCCTTTTCTTTATTCTCGAGTGTAACACCCCCGAGGAATTGGGCGAATCTCTTCGTTGAATGATGCTCCTGAAAAATTTTTAAATATATATTATAGCTTTCCCGTCTTTCCTTATACGACTAATTCCGTATGTGTATTTATGAGCATATTTTACTGATTTTCATAAATATGTATCGGAAAACGAGCTTTTCGATATAGAAAAGGCTTTTGCGAAATAAGTAAAATGATATTCACACATCGAGCGTTTATAATATAATGATAAAAAAAAGTCGTTTCACCGACGACAGTGTGATAAATGTTTTTTACCGGAGTGTTCATTATGTTATTTGATTCGTTCGAAAGAGCAGCTGGGCTTTATTAGCCAAGCCAATGCTTGGGAAGATAATCGATTACGAGCTCTACGTAATGTTACGAAATCTTTTCGTATATTAAATGTATTATGTCGGTATTTTCATGAATGGTACAAACGATATTTCGTATAATAAAAATAACGTTTAATCGTTCGTTCATCTTTTAGAGAACTCCAGAAATCGGTGTGAATGTCAAAAGCTACGCTCGAGCTTTATATATTTACATATAATTATATAATTATTGTTACTAATCGTTTGTTGATAAATTAGAGGTCAAATGTATAGTTATTTTTATTCGGTAAAGTTAAAATTTTAAATTTCATAGGAGTATTTAGACGGGGGAGAAAAATTGTTTGAAAAAAAAAAAAAAAAATAGGATTATAAGCTTGAGTGAAGCGACTAATTGATTGAGGATTATACGGTGACGCTAAAAATGCTAATTTGTTACATGAAACAAAAGGTCTTTAGCAGGACGTAACTTATTTTGTGATGAGAGGAAACGCGCGCTCAAATGTAGTTTTTTGTACAATTAAGAACTTTTCGAAATGCACAAATGATCCTACTTGCAAATCATTGAATCACCAAGTTTGAACCGACAGTAAAGGAAGACAAAAGCTTAGCAGATAATTTTTCTTATTTTTCTATATTGTAAAGAAGTAATTTAAAGTCACACGAAAGTTCTTTTTGTACAATATTTTTGAAAACGACGAATGCTCTAGTGTTAAATTAAGGTATATATTAAATGTCTTACGGAAATGTAAAGTGTTTTTATGTATTCTGCATTTATTTTGTCAATTAAAAAAAATTAGATTTAAACATAAGTTTTGTTTAATTAATTTATATCGAGACTTCTACTTTAGTTGAGTACACTTTTCACTTAAATACAATTATTTATACATTTTGTAATTTAAATTTTCTCAATCTTAACCAGAATTAAAGACAATTTGCATTTTCTTAAGCCATCGCAGTTTTCCAGCCGCTCGAGGCAAAACAAAATTCATTGCGGCCAGAATCGTATAATATAAGATTCGTTATTTCCATACGTTATACATAACATATATATATATATAGATATATATTCGTATTAAATATCCGTAGGAACAAGTGAATCGTACGTGGAGTTACTGCTAGTATTAAAAATCGATAACTGTGGCACGTACTTACATAAGAAGTAACGTATAAAAAGGGTGAGAAACAAGATAAATTCATCTTCCATGCATAATATATACACACAATATATGTATAAACCGCGGCTCTGGCCACCGCGACGATTTCGCAAGCGCAAAGCCGAGCTCTCGATGTTTTTCAGATTTAATCCTAAAAAAAAAAACAAAATTCATCGTATATAAAAACCATGTATCGTAATTGTACACTAATCACTTGCGTATATATAATATCTCGATGTATAACCGGCTGCGGACGCGCGCCACTTCGCTTTCACTTTATATTGGGACCGCGATCGAAAAGGGAAAATAGAAAAAAAAAAAGAAAAAAAAACCAATATAACACGGCTGTGAAAAATCCCGAGCGTTCGGTGCGACGTGCGGAACACGACGATTCTTCCGTGAATTCAATGTTTCGCTTCGTAGTTTCTGCATGCGCTCGATTTTAGCGAGGACGGGGGAGAAAAATATCTCGATGGTCGAATGCAAACGCGCGAGATGTGTCCTTTCTTCCAAGAGCGATATACCGTTTACCAACTGAGCAGCATAGCCAGGCATTGATTATTACCGTAGAGATTATTTTTAGATTGACGGGCGCTCGACCTTTTTTAGAAGCGAAAGAAAGCGGTAATTAAATTTTGGGGGTTTTAATGAATTCAGTCGAAGTTCAATAAATCGAATGAATGGGTATTTTGTTTAGTTGGTAATGCTTCTTTAAAATCAATCTCCTTCCCGTTAAGGTGTATCAATCAGTTCTGAATGTTCAAAGAAATCAGTTTCTCGTGAATGCGATGACANTGAAAAAGAGGAAATTATACCATTTTGTTCAGAGCCAGAACAGTCATCCACCGCTAAATTAATAACATTTATTTTTCAACGTTAAATTTGATTTGATTAACTTATTTGATTGTAATACTCACTTATACAGTTTAATATTTCTTATTTCCTTTTCAAACGCATCAATAGAAGAAATTATTTTTGTATTAAGGCATATAGATTAAAATGTACTTGCGAAAAGTTTTTCGTAGTATAATTCTCAATGTGACAATGAGCAGAAACAAACCATTCTCTGTAGAAGAAATGAGTATACCGGCATACGTACATTAACAAAGGTATATAAATTAAGACCTTATAAGTGTGCTTCATTCCAGTCCTAAGACGACGCAATTTTTTCGCGGCCAAAATAAACGATAATTAAATTGTGTGCTACCTGTGGCTTGTCTTTCAAATTAACTTGAATTGAAACTTTAAATTTTCGTAGTTCATCGTTATTATTATAAGTATACTACGAGACCATCTAAGTGTAATACGTTGTTAAGATCTAAATTCTTTCTGTCGCTTGCGGAATAATTGACGATACGAAACAAAAACTACTTGAAAGTATTTGTATAATAAATTAAGAGAATGATTTGTTAATTGAGCACGTAAGACGAGGGATAAAAACTGATCGCACTGAAAGCCAGAAGAATATTTATTAATCTTAAAACCGAAGGACCGGCAAGCCTTGGATTTTAGAGAAAAAAAAATCAGGAATTTTCGACTTATTGCTATGACGTAATTACGAACCATTATAAAAGTACGTGTAGAAAAGTTTTGTAAAAATACGTGTAAAAATATTGTAAAATGCATGCATGAGATGTACGTGGCGGATATAAAATTTTTATAAAAATTAAACTGCTTTTCTGTACGACGACACTTTTGAAAACAGTTCAAGGTTTATACGAATTTTATATTTGAAATATTTGTACAATCAATTTGTACGTTTATTAGAGCCAAAAATAAACCTGAATTTTTTTCAGTTTTAGTTAACCACTAGAATACTTAGACTATTGATTTTTCCACCATTAATTTTTTTTTTAATTTCATGAAAGTAGAAAAATTTAGTGAATTTTCCAGCACTATTATACATACAATATATATTTACCAAAATACCAAGTATGTTTGTTGTACTTTGTATTTTAAAGCTTATATATACGTGTATTTTCGACTAAACCATTATAAATAAAACACCGTTAATAAACTAAAAAAAACGACAAATGAAACGCGCAAGTATTACTACGGTCAATTTAAGCTTGTACGCAGAAAAAAAAAACGTTGTAAGTACGATGGCGATGTGTTATATTTAGCTTGTTAGGGCTCGAAAAAAATAATAATGACAACGCAATGTATCGATATAATTATTGTATACTACATAAGATGGAATAAACCTCGAAGAAAATTGTTATACGTAATCATAGCAATCGTCGAGTAACCATAAAAGCGACACGCCCCTCAATTTTCGGAGCAATTATTACACTAAGTTAATTGAGCTTGCAGGCGAAATTGACGCCCAGCATAATTACGTATAACTCTTTTATTAGAACGAGTCGATAAAACGTAAATAACGAAGCTTTTGCGTGTGCGTTTAGAAGTAGAAATTTAAAAAAAAAAGCAAAGAGGCCAGAGGGAGAAAGCGGCGATAATAAATTTATAAGTGTGCGCTTCCGCTGCAGTCAAGAGGAGATAAGAGGAACGGCGTTTTTCGAGCCCAGACGACGGTGTGAAAAAAGTGTTAATAGGGTACACAATATGTAAACGAACGCAAGAAGAGAAATAATGAAAAACAATACGCAACTTATGCCGTCTCAAAAAAAGTGCTCTTGTATTAAACTAAAGCCATATAGTGGGAATTTTTAAGTTTTATTTGAGATAATTCGACGGGGTGGAATTTTGTTTTTGTTCGGGGGTCGAGAGAAGCGCATTGCAAAATTGCACGGCGTTTCTCGACGAAAGGTTGAAGGAGAGAAATTATTGCAAGGGGATTCTTTTGTTTTCGTCGCGAAATCTTAGTACATTAATAATGAATATTAGTGATAATTTAATTATTACTATATTATTGTTATTTACTATCGACCGCATCACGTTGCTGTATGGAGAATATGGTTATCGTATTTCAATAAATGTTATAAAATACTAATTGTTTTGACTTCATTTGACCCTTTGAATTGATGTACGTTTATTTAAGAATTATGAAGAACAACGTAGAGTCCTGCTTTATTATTAATTTCTTATTCATATTGCATATTTATTTTATAATCATTTCTTTTTTTAATTTTTATCTTAAAAGTTATTATATAAAATTTCAATTATAAAGATTGAATATTTTCAAGATCAAAACTATTTTAATCATCTAAACAGTAGCAGTAGCGCAATAATGAGATTTTTAAAATATTTACTTGTACACGGTTGGGATCGATTTCTGATTAGTTTCATTTCAGTCTTTACCAAGAAAATAAGTAGGTTAATGATGTAAGCAAACACGTAGTAATTATTACAATTTCTTACTAATTACAAAATAAATTTTATATCCTTACTTTAAAAAATTGTAATTACTAAATACCCTTTGAGTACTTTTAAAAATTTAATGCAATCGAATTTTATTTAAAATCAATAAATATATTGTACTAGGTTGCTTATATTATATTAATTACAACTTTAATTTTCGTTTTTGTACGATTTCAATAAAATATTGTTTAATTTTAGAATATTTTTTTGAAGTATATCTTTTTTACAACCGCAACTCGGGTTTTTAAAACGCAATTATGCGACGGTGATAAGAAAAATATGCGATCATGTGCTTCATTTAGTTTGTGTGTGCATTCACGAATACTTATGTATGTTTGCGCAGCGTAGCTGTGTGTGCATTCACAAATGCTTATATATGTTTGCGAAGCGTAGTTGTGACGTCACACTTCGCAAACTGATTTACCCAAGACGTTTTTATTTCATGGAAATAGGCGTTTACGCATTTGTACAAGTTGCCAAAATAAAATCTCAATTAAATATCTAATGATGAAAATCTAAAAAATCTTCCAAAAATAGCAATACCTGCTTATAAATTAAAATAATTAGTACAAAATCAAAGTATAATTTTTTTAGTATTTATAATAAAACTTTAATTTCCTGCAAAAATCATGAAAATAAACTTTAATTTCGTAGAAATAACTGGAAAGGATTCTTAAGTAAAACAAGTAATTTATTTTCTCTGTTATATTTTTCAAAAACACACAATACTTTTACTCAAGACGCTCTTGTATAAGAATGAACGTGATTCAATATTAATGTAACAAAGTGATTTATGAACAAATTCCTGTCTTTCGTCTTGCGTTGAATTTTATCTATGATCTTAATTGGTTTATTATTGCGTAATTTTATAAATCGTGTTTAAACATAAACGAAAATATTTAAGTTGTTTTATAAATTTGTTAAAACATAATCAAAATCAAGTAAAAGAGTGTAAAGTAAAAGATTTTTAATGTTTAAGTCTTAAAAAATGTTTAAAAAGAAGGTACGTACAAAACGTGTTTGAACACATGTATATTATGCTGAGTAACATCTAAAATCTTTCAAGTAACACCCTTACTCAAATTTTGATTCGAAGAAATCAATGTAAATTTTGATTTGGTTGAGTATATAATAGCTTTTTAGAGTTAAATTTTTTATATAATTCATTAAAGCATTTATAAATCTGATTTAATAATTTAACAAAACATATCTTTTAAAGATATTGTACAAACAAAATAAAATACAAAAATGTTTTTTGCTCTCTATTAGACAATCATAATTGCCTCATTTACATCAATTTCATAAAATTATACATGCAATGTGCGCACGTGACAATGTGCGTAATTTACATACATTTAGCATACATACACTTACACCACGAACTCATTCCAAAGTACTCCAATTTTCATTCAGACTAATTATTTACACACGTACATAGAAACTGTCTTTGTACGCGAATTGTACACACAACGACGTTCGAAAAACATTGAAAATTCATTCACTTTAATGAAAAGAAACGTACTTCTATGCGACTACGTAATAAATATATAAATTTTTTATCTTATATATCCGAGGAGAGTGCGCTCCTTCTTCTTGCATGAAAATAGTTCAAGTGTTTTCATTTAATCAGACTAGCATAGCGTTGTAAACAATTGCATCAGTGGCTAGTGTTCAACAATTATACATTAAAACATAACTTTTTTAATGACTCCGAGTTTCTCTTAAAGTGCACTTAATATTATTCTTTCGTAACACCGGGCCTTGTATAATATACTCTGTAATAAAGCGTTTTACTTCTCCAAAGTGAATATGAGTTGTCGAATTTTAATAGGTAAACACCCTGAAAATAAAATAATTAAATATACTTATGTTTGTTAAAATTAAATTGAAGTTAGTTTAAAAATTATTTTATAAAATTTATCTTTCACTATTTCTGAAATACAAATTTAGCTTGCACTTCTTTTTAAGATAATATAAGTAAAAGGATGTAAATAAATTGAAGTTAAACTATTCAAAATTAAAAAAAATAAAAAAGAGTTTTAGAATTATAGATTTTTTAATTGTAGAATTTCAAAAATGAATAATACTAAATATTAATAAGTTAAATAAATTACCTGTCCAGGGTATTGATGACTGCCTGCATACACTTCTTCTTGTGAATCTCTCCTGTACACCTAATTGAATAAAATAAAGATAATTAAAATCCATATTGTAATTCCTAGCACTTAAAACTATTAAACTTAAATTTTAACTTACAGGCACTATTACACTTATAGGAGTTGTACTTGGTTTGAATTCTGGCCTTGATTCTCCAGTAAGATCTCCACTCTCCAAATCCTCTCTAGTTTCATAATCTTCTTCATCTGCATCTTCATCTTCTGATTCACTAATATGAACTGACACTTGAGTGGTGTCTGGTTTAGTCCATTCAAAGTAAACACCAAATCCTATATCGTATCCATCTGTTGCAAACTCCCAAAATAGACACGAACCATCCTCATGTGTTGGTACTTTAACTGTAACTGTTTCTCCATGACCAACTTTGATCACAGCATCACCAGCTTCTCTTCTAATTGTTTCTTTAAATTCTTCTATATTTTTATTGGTCCACATTTCTGCAGGAACTATTGTTGGCCAATCCTAAAATAAAAAGATTTTACAATGATATAATTGTCTTCACTGGTGCTATAAATTAAAATTAATGAAATTCAATGATTATATAAAAAAATACCTCTGGTTCATCAGAGTCTTCAGCATTTGTTGCAGCTGTTTCATTTGACAATAATGGATCCTCTTCGGGTTCCTTGTTAGGGATTTCTTCTGCATTATTGCTATTTTCTTTCTTATCTACTTCTTTTTCTTCGATAACAAGCTGATTTCTCTGTAATTGCTGCATATACTGGTGATAGTGCTGTTCCTGTAATTGCCTGATAAGTACTCCCTGCTCTTCTGGGTTACCAGGATACTGTTGTTCCGCGTATTTTTTGAACTGATAATATGTTTGCTGATTTAAGGCATCCTGTATTTGCCTTCGTAGAGTTTCTTGTTTTAAACGCTCCTCCTCTTCCTTTTTCTTTTCTTCTTCTATTTCTTTCAATCGTTTCTCTTCTTCAATCTTTCTTAATTCTTCTTCCTTTTTCAATCGACATTTCTCTTCAATATCACGTTTTTGGGCTTCAATATATGTTTTGAAAAGAGGGCAGAGTTTGTCAAGGAGAATAATAAAACCTTCCATAGCTTGATCTTTTGAAACATCTCCTAAACTTTGCCATGCTTGTTTTCTATCCCTACCTATGACATCTAACACTCCTAATTCCGGTGATTTTTCAGGGCTATATTGCCCATGAGATACTTGTTGTGTGAAAGCTACTAATTTTAATTTATCTTCGTATGATAAGTGTACAGCCTTTCCTTCTTTTTCTGTAAAAACAATATATATATATATATATATATATTCAGACATTTTTCTTTTTCTTTTAATTATATATTTATAAAATTTGCCAACATAAATTATTCTTACTTCTAAGGGAATGCAATAGAAAAGTTATAAATAGAATTTATTTTATTTTTAAAGTGTAAAGTTTCCTGCAGATATTTATATCAATATTTGCATTTACATTAATATTCACAAAATTTTTGTAGCTTATCTTTTGTATAATATATTTAATATAATCTTTATTAAATTTAAAAATTATTCATGTCTAGGAAATTAAAAAAAATAATTATTTACTTTTAAATTTTAAGTAAATATTATGTTAATGTATAAACAAATATTTTCTTTTAAAAAATGTATAATAATCTATTTGTATTTTCTATTGATGTCAAGTAATACAAAGAAACTAGCAGAAAATCTAAAATTTAAAATTTTCATAAATATGCGGAAAAACGCATTTAAAAATCCAAATTTACAAAACCATTTATCAAAATTGCTAAATAATTTTCCAATCAATAACCATAAACAAAAGCGTTCAAGGATAACGTTGAAAATTTTTTAGTAATAAAAAAATGTTCTCTTATATTTAATAACTATAACAACAATGCAGAAAAATATAAAGCCGCCAGGGATCATTAAAAAAAGAAGAAATTTAGCGATCTCGAGAGAAAGCAGCCGGACAAGGTTCTATCTCTCACGGCCGTCCTCTTCGAGAAAAGAACCTTCTGGCAAAAGTAATGACCTCGTCGAAGCACCTAAAGACACTGCGTCGTTATACACGCTTTATTGATCAGTAGTTGTATTAAACGGATAAATAATTAATGGTAAAGACAGCCGATCGTGAATATTGCCTTGGCTAAGGTAACGGCTCGCCGATGCCACCTGCTGGACTCTTTGGAGGCTTCGTTGTAGGTATAAAAAAATTTCACTTGTAAACAATGAGAGAATAAACGTTTGACAAAATAGTTAATATGAAAATAGTACTATTTATGTAAATATTTTACTAATTATTAATAACATAAGAGTAATTTAGAAATTTCTATTTCGCGTAATAACGTAAGTGTTTAGAGCGTTGAAAGAAGAATTTCTGCAAGGATCTATAGTCTTCTGCTCAAAATTCTTTGTTGGCAAGATGTTTCAGTTTTAGCTTTGCCAATTAATTGTGTTAAATATATTTAAGTAACGTACATTGATGTAAACGTGTAGGGTATATATTCTAATTATACATTCGATTTCATCAGAAATAAATATATAAAATATTAACAAAACGTTATCACTACACAAAATTATCTCTGAAAAATCTATAAAGGCCTTCTGAAACGGGTCGAGCGTAAAAAACTAAACGGAAATCATTTTAATGTATTTCGATTGAGATTGAAATGTTATGGCTTTATCAAGACTTTTCAGAGACCAGTTTTACAATGCACTTTGACAACTTGTTTACAATATCAACACCCTACCGAAGCCTCCCATTTGACCATCAGATGGCGTCTACTCTCCATTCACTCTTCCGACTTTCTGCTCCTCAATTATCCACCCCCATCCTAAAAAAAAAAAAACATTTCTCCCAGCCTCCGGCCTTCGGACCAGTATCCCGTTAATCCCCCTTCACCTTTGTAGAAATTGAGGGCGAGTTTGTAGAGTTCTCGTAGCTCGAACCCGGAGAGGTGCGGCTCGAATACGTTGTCGGCGGAGGGGCTCTTCTCCATCGGCTGCTTGTCGGCGCTGACGTTGAGCTCGGCGACCTTCTCCTCCAGGCCGGAGATGTCCTCGTTGCTCGACGACGCCATGCCTGACACAGACTGCCTGGAAAGAGCACTGGCAATGTGATGCATGCACGAACGCGAGCCGCGGACTCGCACCGGACACTGGAGACGAGACGAGAGACACGTCAATTGTACTCCGGAGAAAGAGCGCCCAGGCTGGCCAACTGCTGAGCTCTGTAGGATCGAGCAGAGCACCTGCACGTCAGCTGTTTTTAGAGGCTAGGGTGGGGGTGGCAGGTATTACTGACGGGCTCGTGACGGATGTGTGTTTGGATTTTGATTTGGAGATTTCAGGAAATTGGCGGTTGCGGTCGTGTTGAGCACGATGAATTGAAATTGATTGGAATGATGCAGGATTGTTAAGATGAACAGTAGGTATATATAGCTGTGTTAATGTTGAGGAAATTATATGTTTATGTTTTAAGATTAGGTAATTGACGGGTTATTTACAAGCAAAAAACTATGTTTACTTTATCGCTGGGGTTTAAAAATCCCAGCGATAGTGTTAGATTTGAAAGTGTGAAGCAGGTGTCAATATTATTAGATAGTGATAAATATTATAATTTATAATAACTGTAAAATAAAAAAACAGTTTGTAAATAAAAAACATATTTGATGAAGATATTTCTCGAAATTTTTTAAAGAACAGAGATTGAAGACTTAAATGATAGTTTTAACAATAAATTAAATAATTATTATGAAGTAAAACGTAGGTCTCTAAAATTCTGATTACCGATTGTCAGTAATACACTGCAGTGAAGCATATTTATCCCCTGTCGAAGTTTTCCTAAAATAGACTGCGTAAGAACTTGCTTCCTTTACTATGAGATGGCGCAAAATGCTCAAAAATATTTTGCAGTTTAAATAAATGAATTTATAAGGCAAGCATATTACACAAAGAAATTACGTTTCATTTTTTTAATAATTGTCGGTATAGAATTAATTAACATAATTTCTTTTCTAGTGGAGTATTAAAATAAGATAATTTCTTATACTAATACAATACTTTTTCAGTTATTGCAAAATCGAAACATTATTGCAATTTGTGCAATTAGATTGTCATTTTACCATTCACTCTAAAAACTCAGTTCCGATCCCTGCACCAATCATAAAATAATATCCAGCGCAATCCTTTCCCAACAAACTCGATGCAAAAGAAAAATAAGCCCTCCGAAGCAGATGATTAATCCGGCCGTGAATAATCAGAGAGAAAAGGTGATCCCCCCGCGTTCTCGACACAGATTTCTCGCGCGCCGCGCTAACCCCGTAGAGTCCCTCTCTCAGGCTCTCTCGGCGAGGAAACGCGCGAATGAAGTTTATCAAACGATCCTCGCGCGATAAGCGCCGACGAACGAGATTACGCGGCCGCACGTTTCACGAATGCGTGGAATAACTAGATAACGGCCCCGCACGCAGGTACACATTATTACGGCCGGCGCGCGGCCACGAATCGATATTTAGAACGAGCCTGTATATCTGGCGAAATGCGCGGCTTTCCTGCCGGGGGCCTAATGTGCATCGTGCTCGTCGGATTGAAGCCGCTATTTTCGATGTTATTGTCCTGCTGCTGCGAAAGACGGTGAAAGTGTGTGTATGCTTGGAAGGTTAATTAAGAAATTGAGTTATCTGCTTGATATGATTTATCGAGTTATATCATGTAGATGTGTTTAATTGTGCGAAAGTATTATGAAGGGGCTTTTTTTTGGACTAATTCTCCGCATTTAATTTATTATTTTAGACAATGTAATTATTGGTATTTTGTAATTTTACTACCATTTTTAAGAGCGATTGTAAAAAAACTGCAAGTTAAAACAGATAATAATCAGGTAACTTGATCCGATCTTCTGTGTAATAAATCAAATTAAATTTTAAACAAACTTTACTGACATTGTATTATATGTGATTATATTTTAGAAGATAAAGTTAAGCGCATAGAAAAGATTAAGTATTCTCAGCATTTTTACTGTATCTCGTTCTAAACTCGACTGTGTATAAATTCAACAAAGTTTCCGAAATAAAAATTAATTTTATTCGACTCTATGAATCACTCAAAAAAACTTCACATTATCCTTTTTTTCTCCAACGGCTCATCCTTCTTTCAAACAGATATATAACACCGTAATTTTCCCCTTTTCTAAAACCTAAAATTTCGGACTGCCCATCCATCGGCGACCCATAAACGCGCAATTATATTCTTACGTCTCCGTTTCGGTGATTAACATTCCCAATTACAGGTAAAAGCTGCCCCCCGTTTAAAGGGCCGCGCCGCGGCCAGGTGGAGGTGCCCATCGTGAAATGGGGCACGAAAACATTTTAAAGAACCCCCCCGACAATTACGCGCTGTCCGTTTAATTGCCTCGCCGAGGGTGGAGGCCTATTACTCAATTATTGCCGGGGCGGCAGGATGCTACTAAGTGAGATAATTAATCATTACAGTAATTTTATTCGAATTAAAGATTCGAAAGCTTCGCGAACGCTTTATATCGCGATGAAAATTCAAATAATTTATAAACGTTGTATATTTCATTTCGACTCTTTTTTCGGCCGCAAAATGCTCTTTTTCCTCTCTGCAACTCACCCAACATTTATTGCGGAATCGCAATTTATCTTTCCGCGATTTCTCGACGCGTTATAATAAAAAAAAAATAAGCGTTCAGGTGCTCCTCGACACCACGCGCTGGTCAATTTTTTTCTTTCTCCACATTGTATTTTCGGGGCCTCGATACAATTCCATATCTGCGCGGGGTTGCCTTATCGAGGAGAGCCGAGCTGATAAGGTCGCCCGAGCGGCTATCTCTATCTGGTAGCCGAGCATTCTTCGTATATATATATGTATATACATACATATATATATATGTCTATTTTTTATTTCGTCGATGTAATGCATAGGTGATCAATGTCTCCCGGCGGCCGGCCGCGATCAGTACGCTACTACCTGGAAATCAGTGCGGTGTTGTACCTCTGGGCTTCGCGATAATAAGTGGCCTTGTTTTCCGGCGCTCGTTTTTATAACATTCTCGCGGTTTTTCCACCTTCGATTTTCGGCGATTCGCTCGTATACGGTTCGGGTATTCGCGGTAATAGAGGAAGCTACAGCCGTTTTTAAGTATACAGTTTGATGATTTTCTAGAATTTTTTTAACCGTTTTATACTTTCGACGCAGTAGCGATTCCGCCTGCCCTGTAACGAAGCGAAAATTAATTTATCAAAGAACGATTTCGGTTATATCATTCGATCAATAAAGAGCTGATACAAAATGCAGTCGGGTTACGACGATTGTTACGATTCTTCCTGGCACATGTTTCCGCCGGATTATGTCAGCAGCGCGGACGACTACGGGTAAGTTTCTTCCTCAATAATTTATACTAATTTTCGGACAATTTAAAATTAGAAACTGTAAAGGCAGTTTATTTATGAAGATAAAAAATGAGTGAGCAATCGTTTTTTTTTTTTTTTTTAATCAAAAAATATTTTTTATTATAAAATATTATCTGCGCCTTCGATGGCCTTAAATAATCGATATTTCGACACCCTCCTGCCTTCTCCCTCGCCGTTTCGTTATCAGTGAGTAATATTGACTTTGGGAAGGTTCCGTTTGTTTGTTTATGCAATCAGACGCTGATAATTATTATTTCATAAAAATTATCATAGTAAAAAATCGGTTCTTCCCCGAATCCAGCAACAATCATTAACAATCGCCTAAAAATCTTTCCTCCAAAAAAAAAAAAACAAATCATCAAACTTTCCCAAAACCCCTCGTTAAACCCCCTCAAAGCCAGCAATTCGAAATTGAACGCCGAAGCGATCGCCCGGCGATATATTCAATATTCTCCCGCGCGCATCATCGTCATCCGCCCCGCGAAACCAACAGGTGCTGCTGTCCGGCCTGTAACAGGGCGTACCACTCGGATTTTCGCGGAGCGAGGCGCGCACAAGTGAGCGATCCGACCACCCCTCTCGCGGCGGGAGCGAACATGCGAGCACTTCCGGTTGCGGCCGAAGGCTCATCGCGATATATGCGGAAGGGGACGACGCCGGCGATGATCGCCCGAATTATCGGCGGAGAAATTGTTTCGTTTTCGTTTATTCTTTTTTTTTGAGAGCGAACGGGGCGTTTTGATTTTGTAGGGGGATTGGAGGGTGTGGGTGATTGGGGTCGGGCGATAAATGTGTGTTAATTTAGTTAAAAGTTAGTAGATTCTTCTATGCGGAGAGAAGGACGTATGTTTTTAACAGGGGAATTCGTGGGTCAGAATATCGAGCTGTTAAAAAATATTTTAATATTGGGCTGTAAAATATTTAGAATATTTCTCATTTCTTCGCTGTACGAGAATTTTCGAACTAAGATGAGTAATCGAACAAATCGACTTAAAAGCTACTCAAACAGTTGAATTTTAGTCAATCTCGCGCGTCACGATCTCTACAATCGAAGCCAATAAAAGGAAAGAATCGAATTTTAAAAACTCGCACATTACCCGCAGCAGCGTTCGAAATAAGAATGAAGCGTTCATCATAAACGCCGGCAACACGTTTAAACGTTCCATTATGCCGATCAGCAGGTAGGAAATCACTTTAACGCTCGAGAGCCCCGGAGACACGCGAGAGAGAGAGAGAGAGAGAGAGAGAGAGAGAGAGAAAGCCGAGAGACGGCTGCCGGGCGACAATCGGCGGAGTTTCGAGTTAATTAGATGGAAAATATTCTTTTGAGCGCGACTCGGGGGCCCTTTCAGCCCTCTCTCTCGGGCCGGAAAAATCCGGTGGCCAGAATTCCTGCTATTTTTCGCACTTCCTTACATCCGAGGCCCGAAGAAAAGCTAAAAGTCTCTCTCGGCTCTCGAGCGACCTTGACGAGCGACGTTTTGTGGGGGCAAAGAAACGGGGAAGAAGGGAATGTGTGCGACGAGCTTGAACAACTCGGCAGATATAAGAGAGAGAGGCCGTTGAATCGCACTGGCTGTCAATCAGGTTCGGGGATTCCGAGAATCGCGTGATTAAGGGTGAATGCGGATGAGGCTGCAGGGAGGAATGCGCGTCAATAGATTTTAATTGCGGGAGGGACTCATTTGAATTTGAATCGGATAGACGATTCGTGGAAAACAGTTAGATGAGCGGAAGGGACATTTTTTTTCTGATAATGTAATATTTTAAAAAGGTCGCACATATTAGTAAAATTTTTATTTTATCAAATTAAGATGTGTAAAATCAGACACCGGACGAATAAAATTTTAGTCTCACACTGTTTTTATTTATTCGACGTTTTAGATGTATTTTTCGACTCTTCTTCAGGGGCAAAATTAAAATAGTTAACCACTTCTGTTCGTCGTTGTGTTATGCACGGAATGTAAAATGTGTAAAATTGTACATAATAAGTTTTTTTTAATTTATGTTGACAGGTAGCCTCAATGAAATTTGTTCACATTCCTAATTTTACTATACATAATTGAAATGTTTATTTATATATAAAATCTAATTAAATTCACCATTTCCCACCACCAAAAGTCGAAAAATCAGATCAGCGCTCCTCCCGTCGCCCCGAGAAAACTCCCCCGAGATAAAGGAAAACCGACGGGGGAAACAACTTCTTAAACGTTTCTTAAAAAGGCAGCTTCTCTCGAGAAAAAGGGAAGGGGCGATCGAGCGATTAACTAGCCGAACGTAGTCCGGGTCACGTTTTCGGCCGGCCCGTCGAGGACGGACGAACCGACACTGTCGCAGGACT
This sequence comes from Ormyrus nitidulus, assembly GCA_900474335.1. Taxonomy (NCBI): domain Eukaryota; kingdom Metazoa; phylum Arthropoda; class Insecta; order Hymenoptera; family Ormyridae; genus Ormyrus; species Ormyrus nitidulus. The sequence continues at coordinate 35,507 of UCOL01000405.1, forward strand.
GCGCAATTCATCGGGAGGAGAACGTCGGCAGACAGCTTGGCGACAGCGCGACAGACTCGGCGCTGCGCTTTTGTTCCCCGACTAACTGAATGAAAGCGGCGGGAAAAACGGGGAGGCGACTTGCTGGTACCGCGGCGCTTTTCTTTCGCCCGCTTATTGACGCGCTCTCCTCTTTCTTTTAGGGTTTTTGGGAACGGTTCTGCTCGGTTTTTTTCCTTTTTTTGGGGACCAGCACTTTCGACGGGAAGGTTTTGGGGGTTGATCGATGAAGAGGTCGTTTTCCGCGAGAGCTGCGGTAGGAATGAAAGGATTAACTGCTTTTTTCGTAATTTTATACAGCGACCAATTTTTCTACGCGGGGAAGAAAAATTTTCTAGTAAAAATTACAATAGTGCATTTTAATTTGATCACAGAAGGTAAAAATCTAAAAAATTACCATAATTTCTAGTAAATTTTACAAAGTCAATGATAAATTTTCATATTTAGACTTTAAAATTTACTATAGGAACATGGTAATTTTTTAGATTTCTGCAGTCTCTCGTCAAAATAAAATGCACTGTTGTCATTTTTACTAGAAAATTTTTCCCCGTTTGTAGAAACTCGATCTTTTATTTTGGTGACAAAACTTTTCTAATATTTATGCTATATATTTATTAGCAGAATGAAATCAACTTTAAAATAATCAGTGTAGTAAAATTATGAAAGCTAAAAAAAGGAATAGCTTTAATTATTTTTTGTAAAACATAATTAATACAATTCAAACAGATCAGCCAATAAGTAACATTCCAACAAGAGCGCCATTTTTACAACGAAACCCAGCCTCCACGTCGACATTAATTCCTTTTCCAACTTCCTCGAAAACTACATTCTCACGTCCGATATATTCTCCAAGCATCCGCGTGTCTCCATGTCCATCCGCCGCCATTGCCTTTTGCCTTTTCCGGCAGGCGACACAAGTTCCTCCTTCCCCGAGCGTTGTCCACTCGGCTTTTCTCCCTCTCGATCCTCTCTCTCTCTCTCTCTTTTCTCCGGGCGCGTATAAACTCGCGCGCATTCATCCCGGGGGCAGTTCATTCATAAAAGTCGGCCTTCCGCTCCCGACTTCCTCGAGGCCGAGAAAAGCCGCTCTCCTCTTCTGTATATATACACTTTAGGAGTGCGCGCGCTCCTTTGCCTCGTCCGGTTTTCTTGGATTCTCACGCGCCGCGTCCTCTTAAGACTTCCACCCGTGAATGATGTTGATGGCTTTTAGCGCTCTGCGACGCGTTTCGAAGCGTCGATTGGACGCGCGCGGTGGACGATTGTTTGATGACGCCTCGTGATTTCCGCTCCGAGTGGCTGTATGGGAAGATATTCGGTCATCGGGGATGAGATTTCACACGAGGATGATTGTAGGAAAATGTGTGAAATTTTTGTAGAATTATAAGGTTGAAGCTTGTAAAATTCGTGATTCTGAAAATAAGAATGCTCGAGCAAGTATAAACTTAAAATGCAGATTATACGAAGATCGAATCTTCTTAATTACGGAGCCGTTGATCGATCAATCTCTCGGAAGCCGGATTACCCCCTCTAGTAATTAGAAAGAGTAAAACTGCACTTCAGAAGGTCGAGATAGATAGTTAACAGGCTCTCGCGGATGAGTATTTATATTCGCCAAAACACTCTGGATTATAATGCGACACTCGAGGCGAGAGGCTCTCGAGCGATTGATAGAGTGGCACTCGACGCATTTTATTGAACATTCAGATTTACACAAATTCAAGAGGCGCGCGCTCAGGACAATTGCGTATACAAGTGCCCGCTGCGATCAGAGGGCGTATTATGTGCTTATGGCTTTTATCTCTCGTTTCCAGTGTATCGCCTCTTTAAACGTAAATACCTCTGATTGTCTTGCTTAATCCCTCGAAGCACTTCGTCTGAAAATTAACTGAGCGCAGGATTTTTCCTTCTGATGAAATTCATTGCGATTTTGTTTTTAATATCGACTTTATACTGAGCGGTTGTTTTAATAAAAACTTTATAAAAATGTGTTCTAATAATATTTTTCATAATTATACAAATCAAGCTAATTCAAAGCACCCTTTCACTTATTAACACTTCTTCCCAAGTACTCAAATCGAAAACTCCAACAGTTAATCATCGTCCATATAAAAGCATTCCTTGCACCGTCGAATCCTCCACGAATCGATTTAATTCGCTCCGTCGGCTCGTTCGTCCGGATTCCAATCCTTCACCGCTCTCCTCTCGAGCTCGTCGTAAACCAATAAAAGCGCGCGGCTGCCGATCGTCGCTCTCCGCAGCGCTTTTTGTCATTTCGAGAAAACTTATGCCGAGGCACGTACCGGCAATAAATACAAGAGAGGGACCTGCGGCGGGACAATCCTCAGGGGCATCGTTCCGAGGGCATCAGGTGCGAAGCGTTTCCTGTTCCTTTTATTATCATTTATTTATGCCTCTCTCGCTCGATTGGCTCGCTCTCTCTCTCTCTCCTTCGCCCTTTCGGCTATAGTCTCGATTGTTGGAGGAAGAGCGAGGGACGAGCACTCGGATTTGAACAGGTAAAGCGTAATTTTGTTTTTTACGGGGTATTGTTTGAATTAAGGTTGTTGTTATTTGAAGCGTTTGGCGATTTGAAGTTTTAGTGAAATAAGAATTTAACAGCATAAATCCAGCGTGAGATTTTAATCAGAATAATTGAAGAAAAATGAATTGTTTAAAAAAATGTTTAAATATTATACAAAATAAGAAGTATTAATGATATGATTTGATTGAAGCAAGTGAAAACACAAAAGTTAAAAAAACCTAATCGCGGGCCCTTCTCTTCCAAACAAAAAAACTCCCAAAAAAAAACCAAAGCCCTTCGCTTCAATTACAAATAATCGATCGTCCATCACCGTCGCCCGAATTCCTTCCTTCCTGTGCCCTCCGTAAAATGCAAGCCGTCCACTCCGCCGTCGTCTCTCTCTCCGTTCTCACGGATTTGTCATCTCCCGCCTGGCCCGGGCTGCCTGTGTGCCTGCGGCCGACAAATGCGCACTCGGTCAAGCCAAAAATTGTCACCAAGGCTCCTTTTCTCCTCCTCGCAGGTCGGCGGTAATCGCGCCGGGGACCCCTCGACAGGTACTCGTCATTGTCATGTTAATGCGGGATTGTCCGGCATTCGGCTCGCCCGTAAATGGGTGAAGTTCCATTGACGCCGGCACGTCTTTTCCCCCCCTCTCCAGAAGCCGGCCAATAAACTCTCGACGGTGTGTCGCGCGTGCTGGACCGTCTCTCTCTCTCTCTCTGTGTAGGTGTGAAGGAACGGCGCTTGGGGGCACAATACACGTAAGCCTGGTGGCTGCCGAGGAAAACGTCCGCGCGGAGAGGATGCGACTTTTCTTTTTCCGTTTCCCGAGTTTTTCTGAATCGCCGGAGGGCTTCTCCCACCCCGAGGCTTGCATAACAATGTATATGTAGTTTGGAAAATACAGGGCTTTTCGAAATTACGGCAATGTTGAGTTTCAACGTTCTTGAGGAAATTTTTGTTGCTCGTTTTTTTTTTCTTTTAATTCGTGTTTTGTTAGATAATACATTTATTTAAATAATTAGACACTCGATAAATCGTTATTTAGTTTTTGAATAAATAACGTAATTGAAAAATTTTTAGAACCTTTAATATAAAACATCTGGTGGAACCTGCTTCTTCATCCAGGCATAAAAGAAAATTTTGTGAAAGCCATTTTCCGTACACTAATTATATGCATTTACACCTCGCACAAAGGAACACCAAACAAGTACCTGCTCTCTCTGTCTCTCTCTCTCTCCGCTCTCGCGTCCGGCTTTTCAAGAGGCGTCACAGTCGTTCTCGGCCTCGGGAAAGTTTATTGCTTCTTGACTTTGCAGGTGCCGCGTTTATGCGAAACGACTGGTGCTTTTATTGCCCGGTCGGTCCTGCAAAGGCTGCCGAGTCGATTCACGCGCGAAAATATGAATTATGAGGGGCCCGTCGAGTACCATATTTAAGAGAAACTCGTCGAAAACGTGCCTCCAGACAGATTTTCTCGAAAGGCGTCGCCGGCATTTGGTAAAAAAATTATTAGCTCCATTTATTGCGGGTGTGAAATTTTCGGGGAGGGAGGTTTTGTGTTTCGAGAGAGAGGAGTATTTCTTCTGAGTGGTGCTTGATTTTGAGGGTTTGGTTTTTGTAAGTGTTTACTGAAGTAGGGTTGCTTGTTTTTTTGGCGATGTTTCGAAGAATGGTTTGTTGTGCTTGTCTTTTTTTTAAATGAAAATGACGTGTAGAAAATATAATATAACAAGTTACGTATTTAACGGTAAATTTTTTATATCGCGAAATTTCAACGGTAAATTCTTAATATTTTTCCATTTTTTATTTATTTAAATACACTCAACGTTCTATTGTATATCATCATACTACTCTTTTTCAACACGCAGTTCATTAACCTCTTCCTCTCCTTTTTATTCAAACAAACATTTTTTATTCGCGCACCCAAATAAAAATATCCACCGTCAATCGTCTACTCGGAAAAACTGATTTCCGCTCCAAAAATCAAACTCCACCCGAGCTTATTTCCCTGTATACCCCCAAAGTCCCCGTTCACCTGTATAAGGAAAAAAGGCCGCCTTTCCACGAATTTTCTCGGCCAAAACTCAACTCCCTGTTTACACAGCTGTAACAGGTGAAGAGAGAAAAATGGCGACCCCCCGGCTCGCGCCTCGCGAACTGCTCCTTCCCCCATCTAATCTCGTTTTCGCCTCCTTTAGCTCTCTCGAAATATCGGGCGTCGCGTCGTCGGGGCCCGCTCTCTCTCGAACGAGCCAAGATAAACATCGCCCATTAAAAAGCCCGACTTCGCGCTCTCTCGGCAGTTAGGCTCTCGGATTATGGGGGATTAAAAGGAGGCTTGACTCGAGGCGTCCGAGAGCGGCGAAGTCGGACCGGCGGAGTGTTTTAAAACACGGCGGAGCTCTCGGAGCGCTCTGCACCTCTTGAGAACTGCTCAGCTGCGAATTGCGCGCGCTCGAAAATATTTTGAAGCCTCTTGCCCTTTTGGCTTATCTGAATTATCTGATCCGAGGACTAACGGTCTATGAAGGGAAGGACAGGTGTATCGTCTAATACATTTTGAAATAATAATAGCTTGTGAAATCTGGAGTATGGTTTGTTTACATTGCAATAAAAATATTTTTTATAATCACCTAAGTTGATTTACATAAAAAAAAAGTTAATAAAGATTCTTGAAATATTTTCTATCGAGTACGATATTACATATTTATTATTCCCAAATAGGACATTCTACACGTAATCCGAGAACATTAGTAACATTCACCATCCTTCCCGCTGCCGGCCATAAATCACCCTAATCAACCGATTATCGACAAAACCCTCCCCCGCCCCGCGCGAAATCCCTCTAAACTCCTTAGCGCTATACCCGTCCCGCTCGGCCTTCCTTCCGAATCAATCAGCGGGCACGAAAGGGCCCCACGTGTTATATAGCACGTGCACCGAGCGCGAATCCTCCCCCCCGGCCCGAAAAATCGAACGCGTCGGCGAAAGGAGCATTCAATGAAGGCGATACTTCCGGTGCCTCGCCGATTATTTAATTTGAAGCGGATGTCGAAGAGCCGCGCGGGGGCGAGGAAGGGAGAGAGAGAGAGCAGGGGGAAAGGGTCGGGAAAACAACGAGGCGTAGACAAATTGGCTCGCGTGATGCTCGGCGGCAGGTTGGCACAGCTATCGCCGGAACGAGCGCGCGGCAGGATGAGCCCCGCGAGCTTGGCGATTGTAATATCGACGCGGGAGGGTTATATACTCGACGCGACGCTCTCGAGAGCCGCGATCGTTGCTCGTACTTCTGCCGAGCGGGTATTCGTGCTGCCTTTTTTTTCGTCGGGGTGGAGACGAAGGGTTGGTTTGGAACGTTGGAACACGCTCAAAAGGACAGGAGTGAATCGGGGACTGAGGAGAGGTTGTTTTAATAAATTAGAGATTTGGATTTTGAATTGCTAGCGAGAGATATTTAGAATTGTTTACTTTTTAATCTAACTTTGTAATGCTCTGCTTTTAATGCTTGTGGCTTTTCTGCATTATCTAATAGATGTAATAGATGTAATGTTGCAAATGGTGACATAATAGCGTAGTAATACAAGGAATATTAAAAAAAATTACTAAAAATTATGATATCTGGCAAAGTCATAATAAAGAAAAGACTAAAAAGTTTTATAAGAGAATCTTGTATAATAAAAAAGAAACATTTTATCGCACAGTTACTTAACTTTTGCGTGAATCTTTATAAAGTTATGAAAAAGATACGATATCTTTTTTGAATTTTATTTATTTTTTAGTTTAGTGTTTTCAGTCTCTTGGACCATCTCTACGAAGGATGCCTTTTTAAGGTATATGTATATATGGTCAATGATAAATAAATAAATAAAAGTTTTATTTAAAAATATAACAGGCTAATGGATTTAAATAGATTTAATGCGTTACCCTTGAAAATCTGAATGCGTTGAAAATCATTCGATCCTTTGTACATTGCCGATTCAAAAAAAAAACCTGAAAGATTTATCACGTCGCACCGTTGAGAGCGACTCTTACAATATTTCTTCCTTAATCCGTTTTTTGTACACGTCCCTTAAACTCGAGTCTAACCGAATTAGGGTAGAAGGAGTGGAGAAGGCGAGGTGTATTAAGAGATGCAACTGTCGATTTAGAACTACCGACTCGGGCTCTTACACAATATACATTTCTTTCTTGCTTCTTTTTCTGGCGGTTCTTGTTTCCAAGGCTCGCGAGTAAACGAGATTTATTTTAAGAGCCCAGAAGCATGATAAAGCGCAATAAAAGGGTGATTTCTTTTCGTCTGGGGCTCGTGGAGAATGCTAACATAATTTCGGGTCTTTCCAGTTCAACAGCAAGTGAAATAAAGAAACCAAAACCTTACACTAAAAGAAGTTTTATGAAAACAAAACTATATAATTTGATTGCAACATTCCAATCCAACCGTCCCGAATCTAATTCGATCTCGCCCCCAAAAATCCGTTCCTTCCTCTTTGCCAGCTCGTCAAAAAAGACACTCGATAGAACGCCTTTCTCACAGCCGAGAAACCAGCCGACTCCTTCAACTCCCCCTCGAAATTTCCCTAAACTGCAGTGCGAGTCGATAAATCTCCCGGCCGGCGCACATATTATAAAACGCCTCGGAAAAATCGGTAGCAGCTCTCCGACTCTGAGAAAGTCCTCGGTTGAAAGCACCGGAAATCGAGCGGCTACCTGTTCTCTCTCGTTCGAGGCACTCGAGGGGTCGGCCCATTAATGCCCATTAAACGCCTGTGCCCCGGAGGAGGACCACACCTATCGCTGGCTACTCGCCTTACGCGCGGCGGCTCTCGATCTTTTTCCGGTCGACTTTCTGTATGTGTGCGCTCCTGGGACACGCTGAAAAGGGCTTTGACGCGTGAGGGGCTGCTTTTTTTGTTGTTGGGAGGACGACGCTTTGGGAAAGCGAGTGGCTGAAGTTAAAGTAGCCGAGGCTAATGGGCAGCTTCTTTGAGGCGACGCGTTCGTTCCAGTTTGACTTTTTCGTCGGTCGGTGAAGTTCTCTCGCTCGGCGAGGCGAGGTTGTTTTCGAGGCGGATTATAAAGTCGGGTTTATAATTGTGAATTTTTAAACGAAGCGTAGATGTAGTTATCTAACAAGCACATGTATTATTAACGTATTTAATATCGGGAATACGAGTAAACGATATTTTTTAATCTTATGTATATCATATACATTTTGTAATCTTTTGATACTTAAAATAAGGCAATTTTAACGTGTAAAAATTTAGTTTATTTTTTTAGCTTATCGACGAAATGAGATATTGCGTATTATTGTGATGTTCTTAATAAAGCAGATTAGGTAGATTATTTAGTTTAAGAAATGACATTATATCGTTTTCTGATGCTTTCTTTAAGCGGCCTATTAATCTGTTATCGCTTCGTTGCGTCTAATCGATTGTAGAATCTTGCGCACTAATCAAAGCAGCTTTAGCTACGTAGCCTCCTTTTCCTTTTGATTAGATAAATTCTCACTTTAGTATCATATTTTTTATCTCGAGTTATATACCTCAATGATATTCTCTTCTCGGCAACTAAAATAATTATTGAATTATACTTAAAAATTAAAGTAAGAATTTAAAAAAATATATACATTGAAAGAAAGCAATAAAATGATTTTTACATTTACTAAATTATCAATGAAAGTTGAAAGATAATTATGTCTTGACGTATAAATCAATTTATGTATAACAATAATATAATAATCCAGAAAGAATTTCTTACTTTTTAAGCATGGCGTTTAAATTAATTGCAGCGTAACAAAAGGTTCTAAAAAAGACTGTACCAAAATTGATCATAATTTTTAAAGAAAAACATCCAATACACTACAACATGTTTTCATTTTCTCACTGAATATTTCAGAGCAAAACCGATATTCAACTTTCATCTTCGACCCATCAATCCATCGACTTCCACATAAACGAAACCGCCATCGACCAAAATCACTCCTCCTCCGCAAATCTATATAAAGTCCCTCGCAAAAACCACCCTCCAGCCTCGCGGCTCGAGCCCGAAATAAAAAAGCCTCCCACCTCCCGCCGGCGGCTAAGCGCAATCCCTCACAAAGAGAGGCTCTCCTCCACCGGGGGTAAAAAAAAAGCCGGCGAAAGCGCGAAAGTGACACGGCGCTATAATGCCCTCGCGCATTAACGCTCGGCTCCTAATAAAGTGCGCCCCCCGTTGGGGGGAGGCGGGGAGGGAGAGGGGGGTGCCCTCCCCCGGCGGTCGTCCTGATCGATGGAGCGGCCGGATTGGCCGGCTCCGGGGGCGAGAGCTGCACGCTCACGGTTGGTCGTGCCCGAGACTCCGCCCTTCGGGGCGGGGAGAGAGAGGAGGGAGCCATGGAAGGCCGGAGGTATATGCGAGCGGAGCTCGTTGAGGACGATGAGTCCTGATGCGAGATGCGAGGAGAGGTCGATGCCGAGGCGATTTAAATGGATGCTCGAGATACGCTTTAACCGAGGAAGGAGCTGCAGAGGAGTGGCTCGGTGAAAAATGCTACGAGTTTCCCGGGGTAGTGAATAAATGCGTTTGATATGTTGCTTTTGATTAGTTTTATTTGTTTGGTATAGATGAAAATGTTTTTTGAGCATTGGAAAATTATTAAATAGTTCAGATCAATTTTTATTGAGAATTTTACGTGAATTCATAAAAAGAAATATTAATTAAAAAAATATTGGAACTAATAGGTATATTTAATAAACTATATCTTATAAAAAGACCGTGTTTTTCGCCGGGCGATATATTTCATAATCCCATTTTTTGCTTGAGAAAATATGTAGCATCCTCAAAAAATAGCTCCACCACCTATCTAACAATTATTGATCAACTCACCTATATTCAATTATCGCAAAGCCTTATTTACCTACATCCAAGGAAAACATTCCATACGCATAAAAAGCCCCCGGTGCCCTCGCACCCCAAAACAGCAACATATCCCAACCGAGTCGAAGGACAGTAAAAACAAGATTAGCGCTCCGCGACACCGATCTTATCCGGCGGAGTCGCTGCTGCTCTGAATCACAAAGCAGCGGCAGCAGCAGCGAACGGACGACCGTCGGCGCGCGGTGTTATTTCTCTTTTTTCGTCAGCCCAGCCGACAATGCACGGTCGTGTATGAAAATAAGCCGGCACACGTGAGCCTGAAGAAGGAGCGTGCGCTTGTTGTAACAAGTACGGAGCGGCTTAATAAAGCAGACTTAGCGGGGACGGAAAAGAACGAGGTGTTGCGTCGCGGGTATCGATTTCTGGCTCGTCCGAGGCGGAGGAATTGGGACGATTTTTCTTGGGGAATAATAAGATTGCGAGCGGCAGATGTTATTTTTTAAGAATGTCTTTTTGTTCGTCTTTCGCATATTCGTTTCGTAACTTTGATGCGAAAACATTCAAATTAAGTGACTAACATACGTATAATTCTCTGCAGTTTTAATAAACTACAGATTTTTGCTCTCAAAAAACCGCCGCAAATCCTGCAAAGAAGCCACATTCGCCAACCCAAAAATCCAAAACTCCCGCAACTGCAACATTCAACAACTCGCCAGCCAAAACTCGATCCATCACCCGGGCCGCGCGAACATTCTCCCTCTAAAAAGCTTATATCCACTCAATTGCGCGCAGACTGCAGCTGCAGGTCCGATATAGAGTGCGCGGGCCTCGAGATAGGCTCGAGCGGGCTCGCGTTAGTAGTAAAGACGTACGTGGAGAGCGGCCGAGGAGGCGGCGACTCTCGGGGAGGGTACGTCGCGCATGCGCGCGGAGGTAAGGGCGCGCCGTCGGGTGGGGAATGATCCGAGGGAGAGGAGACGCGCGCAAGCGGCGGCCGCAGGCTCGCTATCTTGTCGTGGAGAGAGAGAGAGAGATTGATATTTTTCGTTGATGGGCGCTGCGATGGAAAGGGTGGGTGGATGGGGAGGAGAGTCGGTCAAATGCCTCAAAGAGGGCCCTTTTCTTTCGAAATCGTAGTTTTGCTTCGGATAAAAGAAATTTAGAGCTCGCTGCTTTTTAACGCGAATGTTGGATGTTGAAACTCGAATTTGGATTATTTTCTTGTAACTGTTTGTGCAGCTTTTATATGTAAGTTTATGTATTTTATGACTGAATTTAATGTATTACTTTGGTCACAATCGTTAGCTAAAGTCAGAATCAAATATTTTTGATGCTCAGTAACACAAAATAAAAATTTTAATCTGGGATTAATTCAAGATTATCTCAGCGTTCGAAATTGATTCGAAGTCTTCGCGTATAGCTCTTCACGTATACAGACACCTTTTTTTATCGTCCAACAATTATAAGAAAATTCAGTACATAAAGTCATGATACATCTAAATTATACCGTTGATGATTATTTTTTTACGTCAACGATGAGATAAATTGAAAATTCATGTTTTATATAACTTGCTAATAAAGGAATATATGCACAAGCAGCTGTGTAATAAATATTCTACCGTCGACAAGCTTTTAAAAAAATTTTGTTCAAAAGATAAACGACATGCTCCTCTTACGTCCCGATAAACCGTTTATCAAAAAAGTATTCTAAAGCGTATAAACTTTAACACGGAAATCGCCGTCCAACCCTTCTTTCATTTCGCGCTCGAAACTATCCCCCATAAAAAGCAAAGCCTACCTTTATCAACCCGACCCCGAAGCAGCGCGCGAACCCCACAATTAAACCCAAATCCCGAATCCTCAAAAAAGCATCTCCTAAAAAAAAAAAGAAAGGTCCTTGTACATCGCACTCCAGCCAATAACCCCCGGCGCTCTCCACCTAAAGATCCAGCCCCTCGCGTCTCTCTCCCCCCTCCCTCTCTCTCGAAAAAGAAGCGGGAGGGAGGGGAGAGGGGGGGAAAAGCGGAAGCCAGGCGTCGGGGTAAATCCCGCCCCGTCGTCGCGGGGGCTCGACACCCGCCCTCGACTCGGGGAGAGAAAATAAGGGCCGGCGGAGTGGCCAGACACTAGCAGTCGAGTGCTCGTCGAGGACGCACACTCAAGCCGTCGTCGTCGTCGTCGTCGTCGTCGTTGGTGCGATCGCGAGTGCGAGAAAGAGAGAGAGAGAAGTGCGTACGGGGTGACATGCACTAACCCCCCCGGGAGTGATATCGTTACATACGCGAGAGTGTCGCCGCGGAACGAGAGAAGCGAACGAGAGAGATATGAGAGAGAGGGCCGACATGGCGGACAAGAACAAGATACTGCCCTGGTCCTTCCTGCCCTACCCAGCCAGCTTTTTGAACCACGTCTGGTACAGCCACCTCGCCCTCAACACTAGGTAATCCTCGGAGTGTGCGGAATTCTAACTTTTGTGGGGAGTGCAGTGTGGGGAACGTTTTTTCTCATCCGTTATTTTGAGTATCGCGAGGCTCGTATAACGGTTTGCTAAAGTGTTAGATGCGCTGTTCGCAGAGTCGAATCCGATTGGTCCAAAGGCAATGGCGTCGGAGCTAACGTTCGCGGAGCCGCGGCGATCGGCGCTGGAAGTCCGTCGGATTCGAAAATACAAGTTTTTATCGCCGCGAAGTGCGAGAAGTTCATTTATCGCGGCCGGTGTTGATTAGTCCCCGATCGCGCAAGATTCTATACAATTTTCTATTATTAAATTCTGTTGATAAGAAGCAAAATACAGCCTTTTCTTACTTGGCGATGCTAAAAAACCGACAAATTCTCCTAAAGCACGTCGATCTCTGAAACCTCGGCGTTGCTCCAACAAAGGAGCCTCCGTTCCAAAGTATAACATTTGTTCGTACGACGTAACGCATTATCTGTCGCGCAAAGCCTATTTACAGCATCTATAAGCCCGGCGCGTTTATCTCCGATAAAGAAAAAAATTCCCGACGAAATACTTCCGATAACAGCTCCCGAAAACGCCGCCGAGGCCCCGTTTCCTCCCGGTTTTCTCACGCGGACAATATATATATTAGGTAATGCCGCGGCTTCGCGGAAAAGCAGACGGTCGCACGTGGAGAGAGATCGAAATCGCGTCGGGACGAATCTCCTTATCGGCGATCGATTCGCCGATATCTGCCGGTTGTCGTCGCTCACGTGGTCAGTTGGTTTTTTATGTGTTGCAAGCTGCGATGAGGTCACTTGCTTTTGCCTTTTCGGGGGGAAATTAGAATGATGTTAGGAGTTGATTTGCTTATCGATTATCGGCTCCTTTTGAATAATTATACATTTCTCGAGTTTTGAATGACGATAGGAAAGCTGTATCTCGAAAATCAGCAGATAGCGAAATAGTAATTGTAATTAAACTTTTTACAACCGGTTCAAGAAACGGAAAGCACTAATCTGATAACGGTAAACTTTTAATCTTACGATCCTTCAACGAAGCTACCAGAGCCAGACGCTAAACTACCAGAATTTTTTCAACTCCCACCGATAATCAGCCGCTATCGCGCCAGTTTGCAACAAAAATACCCGAGCGAACAATAAGCGTGTCGTCCGCACAGGAAAACGTCCCGCGGCCAATAAAAAAAAAACCGCAGAAAAGTCCGCGTAGCTCTATAAGCCCACTTAACCTTACTTACAGCCACTTAACAAGCCAAGCCCCGTCGGGCATCCTCTTTCTCACGGGGCGCGAGCCTCCTTAAGCCAAGATTTTCTCGCGCGGCCCAGATAATCCAGTTTTGAGCTTTCTCGAAGCGAGAGAGAGAGAGAGAGAGAGAGGGAGGCTTTTCAGGCCGATGTTTATTTTGCGGTTTATAGGAGGACCCGAAGGGATTTCGGACGAAGCGAGCCGCTGGCCGCTTTTCGGGGCCCGCTTTTGTGTCGAGTGGACAAAGTTCGAAGATATAGGGAGGGGGGGAGAGAGCATTTTTTTATTCCGAGGTGACGTTCCGCGCGGCTTCGTTCTTCGGCGGGAGAATAAATATCAATTGTCTGGCCAGTCAGTGGAAAGGGTTCTCGAAATTCTGCACAATTGTCGCACTTTGTCGGACGAAAGAGCAGCGTTAATCGAACGAAAAATTCATCAACTTTCATCTCCGAAGAGCGCGATTACCATCACAATTAACATATTCTCAAGACTCCTCCTCTATCCGCTCGAAGAGCAGCGCAAAAAAGCAGGCCCCGAAAGCGGGGCCCTTCGGCTGCACCTCCGTAAATTCCGGGAGAAGGAGAGCCGAACGTGCCGCGATAATGGCTCGTTTAGCTTACGGCCGGGGAAATTTGTCGCGCGCCGCACAACCTGCCGAGTGTTGTTGGGACCGCCCGAGGCGAGAGAGCAGGTGCCCCGCGTGGGGTCGCTCGCCGCTCCTTCGTGGTCCTTTGTGCCGCGCGCGCTGGGGCCTTTTCTCCGTTGCCTTCTTGGCGTTTCCTTTTTCCGAAAAAGAGCGCGCGAGAGCAAGTCGGGCTGGCGGAGGAGCGTTTCCGGTTCCTGCGGAGGAAATCAAGGCGCGATTGTGCAATACGGGGAAGAGGCCGGATGAAAAGGGAGGTCCGAGTGAGATGTCGACGATGGGAGGGACGTTCTTGTCTTTTTTCTTTTTTTTTTTAAGCTGGCCTTTAAGTTGATCGACTTTGATTTTGGAGCGAAATGCGGACGTGTGTACTTATGGAAAATTTTTGGTTTCTGTTTCAGGTTACTGGAGAGTATGAAGAACCCTTCGAGGACGTCGGGCTTTCACATAAGCGACATACTCGAGCTGAACGATCCGAAGCCAACCAGTGAAGAACCAGATGTCCCAGGTATATAAAAATTAATCCATATAAATTGCCTCTGTTGCTCCCCTCTCAAATCAAGGAACGCACACTGAAAAAAAAATTTCTTGAAACTAAGGAAAGCTTCATTGCGGGCAATCGGTTAAATGTTTCTTTGATTCAAAAAAAACCTTTTTTAATGAAAAGAAAGTCTCTTTAAAAAAAGAAAATTTTATTTAAAAAAAGGAACTTTCTTTTCATTAATAAGAGGTTTGAATTAAAAAATATTTTCTTCGAATCAAAGAAATATTCAACTGATTGCCCGCAACGAAGCTTTCTTTGATTTAAAAAAACTTGTTTCACAGTGCAGTAATACCTCGGACAAATCTCCCAAAAAGCCTTGCAAAATCTTCAATTCCCAGCATCTCCGTATAACCCAAACTCTCTGTTCCTTCCAGGCGGCACGACGGTCCTGCCGCCCGTGAACGAGGTGCCGACGACGTACCAGCAGCTGCTCGAGCACACGATGCTGCACCCGGGTGCCCCGGGCCTCGGTCCGGGCTTCGGCCTGGGCAGAACCGCGGTGCCGGGCCTGCCGACGGCCGCGCAGACCGCCCCGACGACGCTGCCCGTGCCGCCGCCGACGGCCGCCGGCCTCCTCAGCTGGCACCAGCCCGCCGCCAGCGTGCCGCCCCAGACGCTGCCCCAGAGCCTCGACGAGGTCAACGGTAAGGGTACTAGAGACTTTTTGCTTTTTTCGTTGCGCGCGGGAGCTGATGTCGTTGAGATTTCGGGGAAGGTTTGCCGAGGGTTTAAAGAGCTTCGTTGTCAAGTAAAATTTTAAGTATTACGCAGTTAGTTGATGGATCCCATCAATTCTGAAAACTATGCAGTTTCATTAAACTCACGATCAATGAAGAAAGTTGAGCGACCGCCTCAAAACAAAATCAACGCCGGGCACAGCAAGCCGCTTAAAAAAATTACCTCTCTCACCGGCGATCTCGATCTCGAAAATCCGGTTCCGCGCTCGTCTCTCCCCGACAAAGGCCCTCGAGAGACACACGCACGTATATCCGTTACGAGTGCCTCCATCTTCAGCGGGACCATCCATAAATCAGGCGGGATCGCAATAAAATAATGATTCCCGATGCTCGCTCCCGCTCTCCCTCTCGATCTCCCCCCCTTATTTATTTAGCACCCTCGGGGCCGCGCCCCTTAAGCAGGATCTAATGGGCGCGCAATTGGTCGCGCGGAACAGATGTCCGGACAGATGCAGAGAGAGCAGGGCGCGAGAGAGATCCTTTCACCTCTGCGGTCGGCGGAGATCGAGTCACGCCCAATGTGCGAACCATTTTGTAACGATTTACACTTGGCGAGCGCGCGCGTAATGCGGTGGCCCTTGTTTTCTGCTTTTCTTTTTTTTTTTGTTTCTTTCTTTTTGGGACCCGATACCCCGAGAGAGCAGTTTTCGGTCGATGGGATGGGCGATGCGCTGGGCTTAGTAAGGATTAGAGGGACGCTGGCTGCTGGTTTTTGCAGCTATGTTTGCCGCGCGGCCGTGGAGTGTGAATTCGCTCGAAGTAATGCTCCGATTCATTTACAAGCCGCAGCAGCTTCGTTCTACTCGTGGAGGTTGTAATCAATTTTTAACTAAATCGCGTTGATAGCTCGACTTACCACTTATACCTTCCAAAAATTTAGCGTTATAACCAGACGTTCGCCGAAATGAAGCTGTAAATCTCGGGCCACAGGTCTCGAATCTCCGACCCGCGCTAAACGGCTGCGTAATTGAATCTGCGGCGCGTGCGATCGCGCAATCTCCCGTGAAACGGATACACCCTCGCGCGGCAAATGGGATTTGTATTTGCTCGACACCCTCTCTCGCGGGAGAGGGGGGCCGTCGGAGCTCCTCCATTGTCTCGCCGGTCTGCGGGATGTGTGTGTGTGCTGCTGCTGCCGCTCTGGCTGCTGCGACGTTTGTTTAAGGACCTGAGCGATTTTCGAGCGGGGGATCGGATTTGTTAGACAGAGAACTGCCGAGCGAGTCCGGGTGTAAGAACTTTATTGGATCTGTTTCGTTTCGCGATTATGAATAGCTTCGGAAATAAATATCGGACGATTTGCCGCTTATTTGGCTGCAGCTTTTTATATGTTTAATCTCACCGAGTTGAGAATGAAAAACGCGTTGTTGCAATATCAATTTTATACTAAATAAGCTCAACTACTTTGGCAGCCTAGCTAACACACAGCCAAAGCCCGCGGAACTTTCTCGCCTTCGTCTCCTCCCTTTGTCCGTGCTCACTTTTCTCTCTCTCTCGTTTTTTTTTCTCTCTGCACCGGCGGCGGATATACTTCCCTCTCGCTTCGTATTGTCCGCTCGCACTGGGCGCGGGGTGTGTTTGTTCCGAGTTCAGCTGGGGCATATGTCTCTCGGTGGGATGTTCGCGCGCTAAACGCCTGACAATCGAAAGGAGCCGCGCGGTGATCGATTGACCGCGAGAGCCGCACAAAAACGACGATCGGATCGGGGGCCTGAACTTTGTGTTTTTTTTTTCGAGGTCGAGGGAATTCCTTCGGGGGGCCGTCGCAGCGGCGGTTGATGGGAGGATGGGACTTCGTGTTTATGAATAATTGTGGCGCTCGTTTGTCATCGGAGTTTGTCAGAAGTACAAAGTACTCTGCTTGGACAACGATTCTGGTTTAACGGCACCAAATGAAGCTGTAAATCTAAAGCCGCACGTCAAAACCTAATTGTACGCGTTCGCCACAGCGCCGAGTTTAAATTACGTTGTCATGACCGCGAGGCATCTGCCTTGTAATTACTACCCGTTGGCGCGGGGCTCCGATGCAGCTGCACTCTCTCTCGGCCGCGCGCGTCTTTTAATTTTTTTAGGAACGTTTAGCCGCGTCATCGCCACGCGTCCAGACGCCCACACTGACCCCCTTGAGAGCAGTCCGAATGGGCAGCTGCACTTTCTTAACGGGAAAGAGATGATTGGAGGAATATTTGATTTTTAAATTTATGGTCCGAAAAAGCTGGCTGAGATTTATTTCTCAATCGTCTCTAGTTGGAAAGCTTTGAGCATATAGTTTGAACTTCGCAGCGGTAACGGATCCACTTAAAAAATATCGACGCAACGTTTCTCCGCAATAAAGTACCTCGCAAAAAAAGTCAAGCGAAACAGGCTTGAACTTCGCCCGTGCACCGCGCGACCTCGAAAAATCGATGCAGCCCCCCCCCCCCCGCGCGGGGTAAGAAGGTGAAAAAAGTGCTGCGAGCCGCCGCAACAGCCCGAAGAAGCCTCACGCGATTATATCCCGCGCGGATTCGCGCGGGCCATCGATTCCGAGCGAATGTAACGAGCTTCCGTGATCCCCGAACCGTCAGCCGGGAAAACTTCTCGAGTAGTTCTTCAACATTCCCATTAAGCAAACAGACACGCGGCTAATGAAAAAAGTATATCCGCGGCGCTGCCGTCTTTCCTTCGTATATATCCGCACGATTCGGAGCCACTCAATTAACCGGCGCGCCGAATGAAAACGTCGGGAAGGTCGATGGCGGCGGCTATTTTTGAGGGCGGTTATCGCTTGACCCCTTGGATTCGGCGCGTGGCTTTCTCTATCGTCGTCCGTCGCATGACGCTGCTGTTTTGCAAAGCCCAAGTCATTACTAGGTGATGAGTCTAACTAAAACTAACGGATCGGTGTCGCTTGTATCTATGATTTACTGCCTTTCGGTCGTTTAATCTACTTTCCCAGATCTTCCCTAGATTAAAATCTTAAAAGCTCGAGTAAAATCAGCCGCGTAACCAGCGAAAAATGGATAAATCTCAACGACGGCGTTTTATATAAAAAAAAAAAACCAAATCAATAACATTCCGGCAATGAATAACGAGCCACCTCTCCCTTCTAATTCCAGCACTGCAGCAGCCCGACTCGACGAGTCCGGCGATATCCGACCTCTCGTACCCGTCGCAGCGCGAGAGCAGCGTCCCGGGCTCGAAGGAGGAGGACGAGCTGCCCGAGGAGGAGCTCGAGAACGACTTCGACGAGGACGAGGAGGAGGACGACGACGAGTCCACCGAGGGCAAGAAGAAGTCCAAGTCGGAGAACGGCCCCCTCGGCAAGGGCGAAAAGCGCAGCCGGCGCGATCAGGACCAGCCCGAGGACGAGTCCGAGCACAAGAAGCGCAAGCGACGCGTCCTCTTCTCCAAGGCGCAGACGTACGAGCTCGAGCGCCGCTTCCGCCAGCAGCGCTACCTGAGCGCCCCGGAGCGCGAGCACCTCGCCTCCATCATCCGGCTGACGCCGACGCAGGTCAAGATCTGGTTCCAGAACCACAGGTACAAGACGAAGCGCGCCGCAACGGAGAGGGTCGAGGCGCAGGGACCGAGGCTGGACCTCTCGCCGAGGCGGGTCGCAGTGCCCGTTCTCGTCAGGGACGGCAAGCCCTGCCAGTCGAAGCTGCTCGAGCCCTGCTCCGCGGCGGCGGCCGGAGCCGCCGCCGCCGCCGCAGCCGCCTCCGCGTCGGCCGCGACGTATTCCGGACTCAACGGACAGCTGCCCATGCACTCGTACATGCAGAAACCGTTTTGGTGGTAACGGAGAAGAGGTTAGGCTGCTGTTGCAGGGGGTGTTGACAGCTTTGACAGCTGGAAAATTCATATACACCCGCGATTTTGGACACGACGAACACGAGTCAACTTCGGTTTATCCTTCAGTTTCACGGGGGAAGGAGGAGTGCGAATATAGTGTGTTTGTGCGACGACGTTCCTTTCCGTCGGTGTTGCACCTCCGCATTCACGTATATCGGCGGCACTACTTTGCATTTGTAACATAATATTGGAGGGATTGGAGTTTGGTCCAGTGCTTCGGTGGAAAATCTTTTGGACGATTTTAGTTCATGTAGTTCTAAGGCCAAGCCAAAGAATAATATTGAGACGAAAGATTTTTCAGGGGTTAGTAAAAGTATATACAGCGATATAAGAATCATTTTTCATTTTCATCATTGAACGTTATAATGTTTAATACGCGCGGAGGTGGGAAAATAAATGTCATTGATCTCATTGCAGCGAACATTCTCTACTTTCTTTTTGGATTATTATTGTTTAATTTAATTTTTTAAAGTTTATGCCTCTATTATGAACAAATATCCTTTGATTCGTTGCTTCTGTGACACCAGAAGACGCAAAGGGCGATTTCCTGCTGCGGAGGGAAATATTTTTCTGAGCATCGTAGGAAAAAATTGTATAGTTATTGATATGCCGTTAGAAACGTGATGGCATTACGACGAGTTGAAATATTGTAGCAATATTAGAACAGGCGTATTCATTAGTGCGTATTAATCACTTTAAATTCATTTGCAATCAAAGTGTATCTTAAAAAATTCTTTTTTTCGAATTGATCAAAATGTTAATATCGTTAGTGTTATGTAATAAAAAAAAAACTGAAAAAGTCAATGTATCGTCAATATGGACGTTAACGTAAAAAAAAATCTTCACGCAGAGAAATCTGCTAATCAAATCAAAGTTCATCAACCTTAAAGCGAATTAGTGTGAGTGAAGGGACTTTCAATTAGACGGGAAATTAAGTAACTTATCGTAACGTTGTTAACAGTACACTGAAATTTTTACCCATACTTGGATAACGTATTGCAGAGACGTTTGTCGATCACACGATGTTTCGCAAGTCGAAACGACGCTTCCTTACAAAATTAGAGACACCAAAGAAACGAAAACAATCGAAACATCTGTAAATAAATAAAGTTAGTTGATAAAAGGAAGAGCGTTTCGAACGGAGGAATCACGTTTTGACTTGAATGTTTCCGAGTTTCTTGTATTCACGTAGAGATACAAAGGGAGACGTCGAGTTTTTTCTTACAACAATTGGCACATTTATCGTGTCCGTTGCCCGAAGTATCTTACAGTGAACTTGTATATCAGTCAGAAATATTTCAGCGAGACATTATACACAATATTAGGTGATACATTAGGAATTTTTATGCGTTGAAATGCGATTTAAAGGATTACACTGTTAATCACACTGATCATGTAGTTGTATTTATTCTAGAATTTGTATATAATGTACATTGTGTATTATACCTATATAGTAAACTAATATATCAAATGCGTATTTAATAAATAAGAATCGACGATAATAACATGAAAAAATTGCATATTTTATTTCACTCTCCATTATCTTACATCCTCAAAACCTCCAAGTTTCTCCTTCTTTCAATTTAATTCTAGTCTTTTCAAAGCTACAAAAATTTCAGTATAATACAGAAAAAAGACGACGCCCAAACTTTCTCCAAACCGTCGAACGAAGCGCCAACGGCAAAATTCAATCGCAAATCATTTTTCCTCCGACTCGCGTCGAAAGCCACTCTTCGCTCTCGGCGGCACACGTCGAGAATCGAGTCTCAGGGGTGAGTACATACAGAGTTCCCTTCGGCCGCCCGAGCAAACATACTTGCCCGAGCACAAACAGGGCGAGAGAGAGACGTACACACACGCATCCCTTTTTTCGCGAGCTCGCCCAGTTTGAGTGACGCGCTTCCGACTTCCGTTTCCGAAGCGGCCATCTTGTTACCGGTTTAGATTTCCTGCTGGAGCGCCCTCGACGAGAGGTCGCGACAACGGGGGTCACGCCGAGACGGAGATGAAAAGAGTGGCGGCGAAGGGCCGCGCAAAAGGGACGCGAGCGAAGCACGACGTAATGGAAGAGAGAGAGGGAGAGAGGCGAGTTAACCGAGTCGTCGAGAGGAGGAAAGGTGGATCGATGCTTCGGCTTTCTTTGTCTTGATAGTTTTTTTTTCTTCGGGGGAAGGAGATTGGATGAAGGTACTTGCTGGACAATTTTGCTGGGCGTCGAATTGTTTTTTGTAACATCAAGACGGGAAGTGTATTATAGAAAAACTAACTACGTCTTAATTTGTCGGTTAATGAAGAAAAGTTCGTTTAAAATTTACTTCGATGGCAATACTCATGTTCATTAATATACTGAGAATATTAGATTCCGTGAAAAATATAGAATTTGATAATATATTTTGTGAAACTTGATTTTTTTATTAATTCAATTCAACTGTGGTTTTTCTTAGCCAAATTAACATACGCGAAGTATTCCCTGTGATTAATATTTATGAGTAACAAATTTTGAACTCGAGTAATATGAGCTCGACCCAATAATAACTAGTTTTATTTTCTAATAAAATATCACCAAAACGCTGTTTATTAATTTTTGGCACCTAATACATATTTTTAGAAAAATTTTAGACTAATAAATATCATTCATTAGAATGTTTTTTTTTTAGTCACCAAAAAATAAAAAAATAATTTAGTAATTCAAATTTTCAAGTCACCAACTGGACCGCCACGATTTCCAGCTCGGCGAAACTCCATAAACCTCTGTAAAACTGCTCGCCGCGAGCTCAAGATTTACGAGGAGCATCATCCTTCCGCGGGCAATCCTTTTCATCCGACGCGAAAAGACCGACCTGCTCCGTCTTCCTCCCTCTCTCTCTCTCTCTCTCTCTCTCTCTCTCTCCATCCCCTCTCGCATATGATGACGTTAGCCAAAGTAAATGGAGTGGACAGCGGCCGGCATATGCTCCGGGGCTTTTTCCCGGGCGACCTGGCCGCCACGGCGATGCGTTCGACTGGAAGGGCCCCGATAACATTGCCGCGGCGAGCTATGATTTATATGACCGGCCGTAATCTCGATCCGGACACAGTCCATCGGCGCTTTCTGCCGTACGCGGGTAGTCCTCTTTATTATATACGCCGCGGAGAGAGCGGTTCGCAGATTTTTCTGAGCGCGCGGCGGCGACGTCGGCGGCGGCTTATCGCGCTTTTTTTTTTATGGAGCGGCGTATGGGCTGTTTAGTGCGCGGTTTCCAGGGTTATGAGGCGAGGAGGAATTTGCATTGTGCGGAAAAGTTTAATCGCGAATTAGTTAATAACAATTAATGTTTTGTATTCATAAAAAGTGGAAGACGATAATACTTTTTAATTCAATCCGTCGGGCTACATTTTATACTTATCAATAAAATACTAACTGCAAATTTTTCTCGAAATTTACAAAAAAACGAAACGGAATCCGGTCGTTCCTTTCACTTATCGATCTTGCAACGAAAAGCTAACCACCGCGACAACAGGCAATTTATCGAGTGACAACAGACCGACTACGGCCTCCCTTTAAACTTGACTCGCCGCGAGGACGAGCTCGCGCCGAGGACCATGGAAACTTTTCGCAACGATCCGATCGGGGGAACGAGGAAAAGCCTCGGCCGGCCCCGAAGGGGAGGGAGGATAGGAAGCTTTTTCCGGATGTTTATTCGAGGCTCGGTTGCGTCATTGGCGTGTGTACGCGTGCACTCCGAGGAAGAGCGGCCAGAAACATCGTAATAACTCGACGATTCTATTTTCAATTGCGTTCCGCCGTTCAATGACGCCGGGGAGCTAACCGCGTGCCTTTTGGTTGTCTATATGTGCTGTACGGGATTAGTTTTGAAGCGGCTCGTGAGTTTTCGGTTGCAGGCTGTAGAAATTGGTTTTGATCGTCGATACTTTTTGTATCGAATGTCGAGAAGCGCACGTGTTTATTGATTTAAAAAAAAAAGAAAAAAACTATGGACGTAATTGCCGCTTGTTGCAATTTTTTTTCCTTCACATATATAATATCTATTTGTACACTCGAATAAAACCAGCTTACCAAATCCTTTCTCACGTACACATACTTCTATCCCGCATTAAATTCACAGCAGATATATCCCTCTCATTTACGTCTCCGCATTTAGCCGAAACGGCACCCGTAGCGATTGCAAAACGCAGCTCGTAAACGCGAGAAAACGACAGGCCACAGCTCTCGCATCTTGCGACAGCTGCCGATAAAGCTCGATATTATTATTTAATTTTTATATAGTTCATCATGATATAATAATATATTTAATATCACTAAAATATTCACTAATTTGTCTTTTTCTTTCACTTTACAGAATTATGTGGCAATTGTCATCGATTTTTCTAATATTATCCATAATTGGAATTCACGCCCGATTTACTGAACGATGGACAAAAAGCTCATTGAACAATTTACCCGTTCCAGTCAAAATAAACGATCACATAGTTCTCGTAGGTGTGCACGATCGTAATAACTTATACGTTGAGCCTGAACCCGGAAGCAACTTTGGACCGTGCAAAGTTCGCGTTCCCTTCGAAGATTGCCGAACCTTCCATCGCTTCATAATGGCAAAAGCTCTTGGCAACGGTAAAATCGTCGTCAGTACGGCGAAGCTGTCACCTGAATCAGAAAATATGCCCCCAATTATCTTCATCATAATCAATCCGGTCGAGTGCTCAGCCAAGATTATCGACATTCCCAGCAATGAAGGCAAAAACTTGTACCAGCCTGCCTCAATGGTTTACCAGGACAGCTTCGATGTGCTCCCGTACTACCGGTCTACAAATATGATGAGACGCTACAACGATAAGGGAGAGCAGGTCAAACTTGACGATCTAGTTGACCCCCAGATAGATCTCGGGGAAGCTAAGGCTCATGCCCAGATTATGGCCATTAAAGAAGATCCATCAGGAGGATATCTGGTTATCACGCACGATTATCGTAGTGGAGAGTTGAAGTTAACTTTACTAAGTCCCAAGTTAGAGACCAAGAAGCAGGTGAGCAAGGGTCGGGGAATTTTAGTCTCGTTTTCGACTGGCTTCAATAACATCGCCGTTTGCTACGTAAATGAAGCTAGAAAGTTTCTCTGCGAAAACTTTGACGAGGAATTGAACAGCAGGTTAAAGGTGCAAGTGGCGGAGGTACCGGACAACTTCGACCGCCGCAATACCTGGATAACCAACTTACCTGACGGCGGTATTATGATTCTCCAGCAAAGCCCTATGCGTATAGAGAAATGTCGGCACGAAACTCTTTACGCTCAAAGAATTTACAACAATGGAACAATTTCAGTGCATTCGATTCTCGTCATCAACAGGGACTCCGATATGCCGCCCAGAGCTTTCGTCATGGACAATGGTGATATCTGTGTAGTTGATGTACAAAATAATCCGCCTATTACCTCCGCTATTCCTGATGGTACGAAAAGTAACGTCACTGTGTACTGTGCTGAAAAACAAAATTAATGAACGTTGTTAAAATTATTTATAAAATAAAGAAAATCACTTAAGACACCCAAATTGTATTACACTCAATAGTCAATTAAAAATTTTAAATCAAGTAATAATATGTAATAAAAATATTTGCAATCAATGAGAGTATGCTTCATTTAAATTTTGGTATTAGGTTGAACAAAAATTTATCTTATCTCTATATGACTAAAAGAAATAATAAGTTTTCAGTTATAAACACTAATAAATTTTGTCTTAGAAATTAAGTTTTTTTTTTATTCCTCACAAATCGCGTGTCGTCACGTTTGCAAACTATACTTCAAAAAATCAATTGGTTCTTTTACTTAAAAATCAGAGGCGCAATTATCATTATTTTTGTATTCTTATGTATTTTACAAAGACTAATTGGGGACTGGAGCTGAAATTTTCATCTTGGATACTTTATTCGACGCTGCATTAATCTAAATTTCTAATAGGGTCATTAAATAAAGTTTAAGTTACTTCAGCGAAAATGTGTACGAATTAAGTTGTTAGGGCCTATTTTCGTGAAGGGTGATTCATAATATTCTTACGAACTTCCCAACATCCTTTTTAATACGTACGTGACATTTACGGTCATATTACATCCACTTACACATTGACTCGTTGATTGTAGTCAATTTACTCTCATCCAAGCCGTGATCGAGTGTTCTGACTTCAAGTAGAAACTGTGTATTAAGCAGTATAAGTCTGTGCTACGCTGTCTGACGTACTGGAGTTCTCTTTAGAAAAGTTTGATTGCAATTGATAGCAGGTACTTTAGAGTAATTTAACAAAAAAAAGAATTTCGAAAAATTTATTTTCAATAAATCCTTGAATTATTATGTCTAGTTCCACTGGAATCACGTGGAAAGCATATCCTATTTTTGCAATATTATTCAGTGTAGAACACAACTTGCCTTACCCTGTTAAAGTCGACGATCGCATACTTCTTGTAGGCTTTGATACCAATCATTTTTACGTCAAATCCGAAGATGATGTTGGTAAGACTGAAATGTGCCTAATCCCCGTTTCGGTCGAAGAAGGAAGAATGATCCAGCCAATCATGCACGCGAGTGCTCTCGGCAACGGAAAAATCGTCATTGGCACCTTAAAAACGGATAACTGCTGCCGCACAAATCCTTCGAACTTCTTCGTCATCGTCGATCCGGCTGAGTGCACGTCCAATATCTTTGAAATTGCTGGCGAAATGCTCAAGCTTCGTTATAGATGGGATCCAATAGTTTATCAGGATACTTTCGACCTGTTCCCGAACATGATAACAGAGGTTTCCGCCGTTCCGTCCGTCAGACGCTACAATGACAAAGGCGAGCAGGTGAAATTAAACTATTCGTTGGACTCCAACATAGAGCGTAGAAATAGTGGTGTCTTTTTTGCGAATATTAACGAAAATAAAGATGCATCCGAAGGTTACCTGCTTGCTTTGAACGGCGAAGGTGATTTGACTTTGAGCTTAGTCAGCCCCGATTTGAAGGTCGTAAAGCAAATCAAGAGAAACGATGCATCCACTTGCGCGATTTCGGCTGGTTTTAACAACTTTACCATTTGCTACGAAGTGAACGAGAATGAAATAAATACACTGTACTGCGAAAACTTGGATAAGGAGCTGAACAGCAGGTTCAAGGTGCAAATGGCTAAGCCAACCGCTTTTAAAAAAAATTTCTGGGTACAGAACCTACGTGACGGTGGGGCTTGGGTTGTCCAGGAGAACACTTATATGGACGTTGATTTTACGGGTACCAGAGTTCTAAACGCTGTTCGGTCGGAGAGAATTACTAACGACGGAGCAACTAGCGTGGCGATGGATATCACGAAAGATGTGACAAGCGCTCTTTATTCTATAGGTTACCTACAGGATGACGGTAATTTTTGCATTAGTGTCGTTAAAAAAGCAAAAATAACCCCCTACTCTCGTTTTGATGCACTCAGTTTACACTGTACTAAATTCTGAAACTAATGAATGTAGTCCCCGATTAATTTTACATTATAATGTATGTCAATGAGAATAAAATGATTGTAGAAAACGTATTTGTCCATTTATTTAAAATGTAAAATTTGTTAAAATTTGTTAAATTTGTTGTGGTTGAAATTTATTGTTAATTAAATAAATATTCAGTTTACAATTCGAATAGAATTCTATTTGTAAATGTTTACTCGGAAAGAGTAATGATAAACGATATTCAAGCGCGTCGAAGTTTACTGTAATCCGGCAAGGAATTTATTTTTCGAAGGAGTTGGTTTAAGGCGTTTTCGTTTTCGGCGCGGCTCGAAAAGGGCGAGCGGGAGAGCGAAGGAAGAAGAAAAATGTTTTTTTTTAAATAAACATTGAATATGAGCGGGCAAACGCGAGAAAACGACAGGCCACAGCTCTCGCATCTTGCGAAAGCTGCCGATAAAGCTCGGGCCGGCGTCACGGACAATATTCGGCAGCGAAGCAGCGGATGATCGGCGCCTTTCGCCGCTCGGAAGTGGAAAAGTCGCGACGGCCGGTTCTATTTTGAAAGCGGCGCGGCGCGCGTTCGATGACGCGCTCTCGCAACTTCCTCCTTCGATCGCCGAGTTTTGGCGGGGGAGGGGCCTCGGGGATCGAAGCGGGGGTTATTAATACATCCGCGGCGGGTATCATCCTCGGAATTGAGAAGCGTTCGATTTTCGAGTCGGTAGGCGCGGGACCTTGCTGGAGGTCGATCGGTTCGTCGACGACGGCGACGATGGACCGGTATTTTTGATGCGATCTGGTTCTGGGACGCGAGGGCAGAGACCAGTGGCGCGGGTGTATTAATAGGCTCTCGATGAAATCGATCGGTATGTTTGAGGCTTTGTTTTTGTTTGCGCGGGTGGATGGATTGTTAGCGGGTGGATATTTCGAGCGAATTACGGGTGAATTTGAGTTTGAGTAAAGGTGAAATTTTTATTTATAACCACCACGTGTATGTAGTTTTGGATGTTGCAACAATATTGTAAAATACTGCAAGAATTGCGGAAATATTGATGTGCGAAATTCAGACGGGGTGCATTTATTTTTATTTTCATTTTTTTTTTTTTTTTTTTTATATGATAAAGTCAATTATTCTATTTGTATTCGAAATTTATTAAGACATTATTTTTTTCTCTTTCGTGAATTTATTTTTATACTTTAGCAATACATTTGGATGGTCAGGTAACATGTAAAAATTTTTGTATTTTAAATATTCTTTTAAATTAAAAGTTGTGAAAAAGAAATATTTCAATTCGCTGGCTCGAGCCACAATTATAGGAATTTGATCCATAGTTCATAAAGTAACACCAGACATAAGTTTGGGCAATTTAAAAGACAATTTAACGTATCAAATCCCGACCCTTTAATGATTAAGAGCTTCTTCAAATTGTTCAATTTGCACCTCCACAAATACCGACAACACCTCAAACAAACACAGATTCCTAAACCAACCAGATTACACACTAACTTAACCCACGCTTCCCCAAATTCATCCTGCGATACATCGGTGCATAAATCATACCGGACTCACGGGCTCCATCTCGGATATCTCATCGATACACTCAAATAAACACAGAGCCGCGCACTCAAACGAGATTATCGACGAATGAATATAAATCAGGGGCACGCGGCGGCCTGAAAGCAATCGCTCGTGCAAGAAGCAGCCCAGTCACGATGCACCGAAAAAAGCGTACATAGGAAGCCGGCGCTCGCTTATTGCTCCCGATTCCATCCCCTGGACGTGGAAGCGCGGCAAGAAAAAAAAAACGAAGAAGCGGGGGTCAGCCGATCGATCGATTCGGAGCTCTCTTTCTCTCTCTCGCGAATAAATTGATAGCTGTCCCCGGGACGTCCCCTAATATTTCCGAGCGTAATCGAGGGGGTGTGCGCTCTCTCTCTCTCTCTCTCTCGCGTACTTCTGAAAAAAACGGGCGAGTAAAAAGAGAACGGGGGCAGGAAGGATTGATGCTGCGTGAAATATGGCCCTTTGTCGATGTATCGGCGGAGGAGTCGGGATTTTGAGTGCGGCCTTTTTACGGGATTAGGAGAGGCTAATTTGCCGCGGAGTCGGGGAAGGGGAGTTTAGTGGATTTCGCGTCTGATTAGAGAAACAGTTCTTGGTGGGATGGTAACGCAACAAATATAAATGATTTAATATTTGCACTGGGAAAATAATTCGGATAATTCTTATCTGCTGGTAAAACTGTTTAATATTGCATCATTACACTTTATTGTGTTACAGTGTATACCCAAAAAAGACTATCATATCATACAGTTTGTAATTTTTTAAGACATCCATCGTCGGAATTATCAATAAACTCTTCCATGGACTTGGCTTGTTCCGGCACGATAGAATTTGAAATACGTTTTACTTTATCCAGAAGTGCCGTCTTCCCTGTGTCCGACAATTTAAACAGTTTTTCCGTCTCCTGTATGTAATCGTTGGTTATTTTACAGCCGGAACCAATCACGCAATCGTGTATTTCCTTATCCAAATTTACTGTGAGATCGTGCTCAATAGTTTCCAAGGTCTAAAAAACGCCACAGCGTAAATAAGTAATTAAATACAATATAGCCGACAATACTTTTGCAGGCTATTAAATTTAATTTTAAAATTAATTTTTACGATCATGTACGAAGTTTACCTCGAGAGTCTTTCCAAAGAAATTATCAGTCCCTGTAAGATTTTTAGCTGCCAAGTGTAATATATACTGCGCCACATTTTGAACCACTATGCTCAAACTGTAATCTATTTCAGCAGAGCAGTTCGCGTCGAGTTTTCCGGTTTTTATACCTTTTACGAACTGTCGCTACAATTTCAATTTAAAAATTAGGTATCTTTTAAGGACCATTGCCGGACGATTCGATGAATATACCTCTAATGCTTTCCCTTCCGGAGTTGCCAGTAGTAGTCTGTGAACCACATTTTCAGCTTCAGCCCGCACATCAGCAACGTTTTGTTTCAACGTCGCTACCTCGCTCAGTATTTTTCGCGCTGTGGCTCGTAGACTGTCTTCAGACGGCGGGGCAGCCTTTAATGAGATATTCAACGAGAGATTTGAGGAAGAGATTTGAATAATTTAAGAAAAATATTCACTTACGTGATATCCCTTTAACATCGCGACTACGAAAAAGATTAATGCTGCTTGATTCATATTTTATAAAAAAATTTGCTAAATGGCGAGGCAGACAAAGGCGAACTAGTATTAAGTGTACATTGACGCTGATTTATATTCATTTTAGCGCGATATTATAATAAAGAAAGAGAAGTTAACGTTTACGCATTTCAGGCTTTAAAACTGCCTTTGTCACGTTGGAGAAATAAATTTTTATTTCCTATAAAAGAAGAATATAAAAACTATAACCTGTTCGTGATCTTCGCGTCTTAAAAGAAATATGCGAAAAGAACTTCTGATTATACTAATGGCTCATAAAAAAAATTAATTCCAAAATAGAAATGCAATAGAAAACGAAAAAAAAGACGTTTAAAAACTTTATTAAAATACAAAAAAAATCAGTATAAAACTATTTACACAATAATCAATATCAAAAACTAAATTTATTCAGCAACTAAGCAATCGGAAATGGGAATCAGAAATTCATCTACGATCATTGGGCTCTGTTCATCCGATTTCAAAATTTCAGTTTGATTCTTCAGTCGGGCGAACAGTTCGTATTTTCCTTCGTCGACAACTCGGAACAGGAAGTCCGTCGCTTCAATGTATTTATCGGTGATTTTGCATTGCTTCTCGTCGGTCAAGCATTGCTGAATCTCCTCGTCCAAATGGTGCTCAAGGTTATCTTCAATTTCTCCCAACAGCTGCAAAAGTTATTACATAAAATTCGAAACTTTTACTCGAAATCTAAAGGTTGCATATACTAAATATGTACTCTTACCCCTCTCATAAATTCAAAGAAACCTTGATTTTGTACAATGTGTACGGTTATCATATTCTCGAAAGTCTTTGTGGTTGTTTTGACAAGTTTGGAGAACTGGTCTTCAACTTTAGCGGCGCAGTCAGCAGTGATGCTCAAGGCGGCCAGTGCTCCTTGGAATGCAGCCTTAAAATTTATGAAAACTAAATCGGTGTCAAATCAAATTTATTAGTATACATGTTAAAGTGTATTCTTACCTTAGTTTTCTTTACTAAAGGATGCTCTTTCAGCATGTCACCTACAGTGAGCTCAGCGTCATGTTCTATGTCGTCCAAATCGGTTTGCAAATTTCTGACTGCGTCCAACACATTTTTAGCAGTGTTTTTCAGACTTTCCGCATTCAGCTCGGAAGATTTTGGCTGAATCTTTAAATTAAGTAAAATTTTAAATAAGCTGTTTTTGATAATCTTTAGATAATTAGCAGTTATTGTTTAAAATGCATTTTTGTAATTAAAAAAGAAAATATCACTTTTATCGACTTAATTTTGCACTTGCAGCCTGAATTTTGAAGTTACTTACAGGATTTCCGTACACCGCGATGAGAATAGCGGAAATTATCAAGACAAACTTCATTTTTAAAAGTAAAATAGTTTTAGGTCTTACGTCAAACTAACTGATTTTCTTAAAAATGAGGCATATTTAAACCTTTTTTAGTCGATGAAGTATGATAATAATAGAATCAATAATGGTATAATCTTTAAACAGGTGATTTGGAATCGGGAAGTGACAATACGTTTTCTGTTTCTCTTCAAAATAAAGAAAAGATACTGCGGCAACTATATTAAAAAGAGACTTTGGCATTAACTTCTCACAGAAAAGATATCCAAATAGTTTGATAATATTTGAATTCGCGTCCGGTAATGCTGTTATAATTTAAAATTAAAATTTTTCGTTCAACAGATGATGTGATAAGAGTTTTGTTCAGAATCTCTTATCTCTCATCGACTAATATTTGGTTTTCTAAACTCAGCATTTTCTGTCTCTTTTGTTATATATTAATACTAATATAGGCAACTATTTTATGAATTAAATTTATTCTTGCTTATGAAACAGGTAATATTGTTGCGTGAAACTAATTTATAGTTCCAATATTATCTCTGAGATTCATTAAAAACAATCGATACAAAATAATTTCAAACTATTCTATATTTAATTAATTAATTATTTTTATATTATTATTATCTACTAAGCTTACTCAGGGTTTCTCCTTATTGGTCCGTACACTCCGTAACACATAATTATCCAAAGTATTGTAATTTGGTTAAACATGTTTTTCAAAGGCAAGACTTTTGTTATCAGTCTTTACTTTTTTCAATAATGACAAATTTAATTATGACCAATTATAATTATTACGAGGAAGATTGATAATATTTGTTGTTCAAGATACAGCAAATATAATTGGACAGTTTTTTTAAACTTAGTATAATAAAATAGACCACTAAACTTTCAATTCCCCTGCAAGCTGAAATTTAATTAAAGAAGGTGGTAAGTTTTATTTTATAGAATTTTTTTGTCATAATTGCTGCAATGGAATTTTATAAATCATAATTTATGTCTACTTTTTTAAATTAATTGAATTAAAAATATTACTGCTTTTTAAAAAAAAAATATGAGATTTTCGTGTTCAAATGCTATATTTCTAGAGATTTAATATTTACTCTCGAGTCTATGATTGAACGTCCATATTTTTAAGTTATGTCTTCATTGCGAAAATGGTTTTCTTCGAATTCAATGCTTCGAATTGTTCAGACTTACTTTTGCTTAACTGTAATAGGGACATTCGTCCAAGCAGGTAATTTACTCTAAATAAAATGTTAATCCATCAACTTCAAATGCTTCAATTTAAATTTGTACATTATTCTTAATGTAATATTCTAGAATACTACAAAGTGTAAAATGTTTATCATACGCAATATAGTAAAGAAAATCGTCTGACTATCGAAGGGAGTGCACATTTATTCATAAAAAGAGATGATAATAACTTCTACACTGCACAATTGGAAAATAAAACCTTTTCCATTAGCAGCCCCTATCCGATTAAGATAATATCCGATTGCAATGAATTTAAACCACTTGCAACTGCGCTTAGAAAACCTTTTAAAGTTTTCTTAGATGACAGTACACAGGTAAGAGTTATTTTTTTTATATTCTGTATAATTTATTTGATAATCTATAAACAATATAGGCGACCCATGGAGCCCTTGATTTATTGAAAACTAGTGAAATTCAAGCGCGCGTCGCGCGCGAACATTCGCATTTCTTTATTCCGTTTTTCTTTATAATTCGATCAAATCAAGCGATAATTCGATATCCTCGGCTCGAGATCGATGAATCCTCGAAAACCGAACGAATCTCTCATGGGATTTTTGTAATAAGGATACTTTTCCACAGCATCAACGCCACCTCCTTTTAATTCAGTTTTAAAGTTATATATATTTTCATTCGGTTCAAAAGCATGAAAGTTAGTAAAAATGACGTGGATCAGTCCATCGCTATGAAGTATGTATTAGCTACATCATTACAAGCCAATAAACAAAAACTTCAGGAACAGCCAAATAAATTTTATTTCAAAGACAACGCGGTAAATCTATAAATCAAACTGATTTATTTATTATTCGAAGCATGTCGTCCACATTTAATTATGTTTTT